>JALPQI010008629.1:0-49403 GCA_025490895.1 Thaumatotibia leucotreta
CATAAAAGGTCATTGTGAGGTTTTATTTTTTAAGTCTAGACAAAACCATATTTATTTGTTTCTTCGTTAAAAATATCTACAATTTTGCATGGCGACATGATTCAAAGCGAACGAATTTCAAATGTTTGTTTGACAGCTCGCGGACAGTATATGTATAAGCAGCGCGGGTACGCAGGCCGCCTCACTGTAAATTCAGCTTTCTAATTCGTGTAGTTTATTTGCAATTAAGTATTTAATTATGTCATGCTAATATGCTGTCCAATGAAACAGACTTCAAACAGAATGTAATAAGGTAAGATTCTACTTAGGTTTAGGGAAGGTTAGAACTGCGACCCCACACAGAAACAAACGACTAACAAAGGAGGTTCAGGTTAGGTTTGAACAGTAACCCCACACGTCAACGAACGGCTTTGAAAGTAGGTTTATGTTAGGTTTGAACTCCAACCCCACACAGAAACTAACGGCTATTAAAGTAGGTTTAGGTTAGGTTAGAACTGCGACCCCACACATAAGCAAACGGCTATCAAAGTAGTTTAAAGTTAGGTTAAAACTGCGACCATTGCGATTCCACGCAGAAATTAACGATTATTCAAATAGGTTTAGGTTAGGTTAAAACTGTGACCCCACAGATAAGCAAGCAGCTATCAAAGTAGGTTCCGGTTAGGTTAGAACTACGACCCCACACATAAGCAAACGGCTATCAAAGTAGGTTTAGGTTAAGTAAGAACTGCGACCAGTGCGACCCCACACAGAAACAAACGGCTATTAAAATAGGTTTATGTTAGGGTAAAACTGTGCCCCACACATAAGCGAACAACTATCAAAGAAGGTTTAGGTTAGGTTAGAACTGCGACCCCACACAAAAGCAAACGGCTATCAAAGTAGGTTTAGTTTTAGGTTAGAACTGCGACCCCACACATAAGCGAACAGCTATCAAAGTAGGTTTAGGTTAGGTTAGAACTGCGACCCCCACACATAAGCAAACGGCTATCAAAGCAGGTTTAGTTTAGGTTAGAACTGCGACCCCACACAAAAGAAAACGGCTATCAAAGTAGGTAAGGTTAGAACTGCGACCCCACACAAAAGCAAACGACTATCAAAGTAGGTTCAGGTTAGGTTAGAACTGCGACCCCACACATAAGCAAACGGCTATCAAAGTAGGTTTAGGTTAAGTAAGAATTGCGACCAGTGCGATCCCACACAGAAACGAACGGCTATTAAAATAGGTTTATGTTAGGGTAAAACTGTGCCCCACACATAAGCGAACAGCTATCAAAGAAGGTTTAGGTTAGGTTAGAACTGCGACCCCACACAAAAGCAAACGGCTATCAAAGTAGGTTTAGTTTAGGTTAGAACTGCGACGCCACACACAAGCGAACAGCTATCAAAGTAGGTTTAGGTTAGGTTAGAACTGCGACCACACACATAAGCAAACGGCTATCAAAGCAGGTTTAGTTTAGGTTAGAACTGCGACCCCACACAAAAGAAAACGGCTATCAAAGTAGGTTAGGTTAGAACTGCGACCCCACACAAAAGCAAACGGCTATCAAAGTAGGTTTAGTTTAGGTTAGAACTGCGACCCCACACATAAGCGAACAGCTATCAAAGTAGGTTTAGGCTAGGTTAGAACTGCGACCCCACGCATAAGCAAACGGCTATCAAAGCTGGTTTAGTTTAGGTTAGAACTGCGACCCCACACAAAAGAAAACGGCTATCAAAGTAGGTTAGGTTAGAACTGCGACCCCACACATAAGAAACGGCTATCAAAGTAAGTTTAGTTTAGGTTAGAACTGCGACCAGTGCGACCCCACATAGAAACGAACGGCTACTAAAATATGTTTAAGTTAGGATACAACTGTGACCCCACACATAAGCGAACAGCTATCAAAGTAGGTTCAGGGTTAGTTTAGAACTGCGGAATAAATATTACTAAATTTAAACCAAACTAAAATAAGAACCCGTAAAGGAAAACCTCAAGCACCATTCAAAATTCCCTGATTTAAATTTACTGAAAACTCTTCGACAGAATGACTTGTCGATGAAATGAAAATACTTGAACGGTTGTCTTTGAAACAACATTCGATTAAATGATTGTCGACAAGTCAAGGCGAAACCCAAAAAAAATATCACAAATATTAAACTTATTTCGGCCACTTTTGGATCTCCTGAGAAAAAAAAAACAAAATAGAATTCATTATTTGCAGGAAACCGTGTTACATGCATAATATATAACTACATACAATCGAAATGGTTACCTCCTTCTTTTTTGAAGTCGATTGATAACATTTTTTTTCATAGAAGTCCAAAATCTACGCGTGCGAAGCCGCGGGCAAAAGCTAGTAATGATATTATTCGCGTAGTTATTAATTTTGTGATATTAAATTTTGTCCATATTATTGCGAATAATGACGCACATTTGTCCGATTTCTGGTTATAATTGAGACAACTCAGATGGCTACTCGTAGTTCAATTATTTTGATGAATTTTGTCACTTAATTGTGAAATTGCTTTTCTTTATTGAGATGAATTTAGGTACTAAAGCCCGACGCTAAAATTGTCACTCGTCTGAGTGATTAATCAAGGGTCTAAATACTAGTTAAGTAATAGGTAGTTTAAGTAAATTGATTACGTAAGAAATAGTTTCAAACATAGATTGGTAATTTATTTAAGAACTGTCGTTAAAAACCTGACTGCGATCAAGTTTTTAAAACTGAAGTTAAAATTGAGTGTTCTTAAAAGTGAAAATGCTCTCACACTGGTATGACATTTAATTTGCCGAGACCCCTAGCCGTCATATCTCGAGTGCTCGTCATACTAACGTGAGGGTACGAAGTGCGCTTCAAATTCCCGTAGGAAAAGGATGAGGGTACCTATCTGTGATGCCGATGGACGTCCACTCAACATACTGGAACCTAGGCTACTCTAGAACCATATTAGCCAGGGCCACCAATTAGCGTGAAATTGAAAAGCCTTAATTTAAGGTCCGACGAGATTCGCGGCCGCGAACTAAGTTGTAATAGTCTCGAGCTGGGCCGCGACAAAATCCATAGTCTTGGTCGGGCCCTACGTTATTTTTTGTCAGGCTTATAACGACAATTAAGCACTAAATTTCAATAAAACTCTGTTTGGGTATTCCTTTTATAAACTATACGCAATATTATAATATAAAAACGCCGATCAAGCTAAAATTCCTAAAGATATCGTTCTAAATTGTCGTTACTAACCTGACTGCAATATATTTTTTTAATGTCACGCTAATTGAATGTTCCTAAAATTGAAAATGCCCGTGCTTGCCATGAACTGCCGCTTAACGCAGACTTACAAACTATCCATCCCGCTCACACTCGTGTATTGGTGTGAACGAGAGGAGTACAAAGCAAGCTCGCGTTAAACTTACGGCGGCAGCTAATGGTAAGCACACTGGGGTCTGGTGGGGTGACTGCGGGTCCCCAATCCGCCCAATTGCCCCCGGGCTCTAATTAAAACGATTACACTGATAATTTTCATTCAAACAATACTTGGAATGGAAAAAATTTATCGAACCTAATCAGCGGCCCTACCGCGAAAAACGAAATTCGTACATTTCGAGGATTTTTCTCTGTCACTCCAACGAAAGCGTCATTAGAGTGAGAGAGACAAATCCTCGAAATTTCCGAATTTCGTTTTTCGCGGTAGGGCCGCAGCATTGATTAACTAACTAGTTCTATAAATTGGACCCAACATGTGATTGAGGAAAGTTAGCTACAAAAAATAAGCCCGATCTGTAAGCGCTTTGTTTATGGTGACTGTCACTTATTTTATCTAATAAGTATCTTTTTGTGACGAACGTGTGAACCACGATGATAAATGGACATAAAAAGATTTCTGACTGTGTAGATAGATAAAATAATTTGCAACACTCCTGATAGACGCGATTGGATAAATCAAGCAACTGACCTAGGCTGACTAGGAAAACCTATTATATTTATAAATACATAATATGTTTAATTTAATCAAACTAATATGCTAACTACTTTTAAATCTAAAAAAGATCCTAAATTCCCAAAATTTTAATTACTCAACCGTTTTGATTGATTTCATATTTCATTTTATTGTAACACACGGATATTTCACAAGTATATAGTGAATGACATTTTATATTCATTTCAATACTGATACTGCGCCCAACTTCCAACTTCATCATCATCAAACACTTTTTTTGGAATTAACATTCAAACAAACCAATTGAAAAGCAACAACAAAAATCAACGAATTAATTAGGTGATTCTTTATTGCGCATCGCATCTCGGTGCTCACTGAACGTTTACAAAAGCAGAATATCGGAAAACAATAACTAGAAAATAAGAGGAAATCCAATTAGTAATACGGTTCCGATTCCATTGATTGCAGCAATTATTCCTTTGATGCAGCTTTTGTTTCGAAGGGGTTCGGTCAGAAATACGATATTATTTATTTATCTCTATTAAGATAAATTGGGGTTTTCGGTCCGGGAATGATTTGATGTAGAATATAAATTGACAGGTAAGTCAGCCCGAGAAAATATGGGAAAATATTAGGTATGTTTTAACAAACTCATTGATTTTTTCGGCTGTTTAAAATCCTAGTATTGAATAGTATTGTCCTTGTTATACTATGTCACACAGGATGTTCGAATAGGTTTGCGGCTTTTGTTAAATTGAAAATAAAGTTTGTGTAATAGACATAATAGCCGTAACAAGCCACACTGGCATACTTATTACCAATTTAAAAATTATGCATTATTTCATTAAAGTATAAGGAACTTCAGATAGGTACTCAAAAAAACACTTAAGTATTTATTAAACAATTTAAACACATTGTTTCAGTGCATGCAAATTTTCAGTTAGACGGCATTAGCAATTTTTGACTGCATGAAAAAAAGGCGCGTTGGAGTAAGATTTTTGTTTTTCCCCATTCAGAAAACCTTTTCATCGAACTTACCCACCGGATCTTACATACTTAAGATAATTATTTCTCATCGTTACCTACTGAGCAATATGTGCATAGCTATCTTATTTAGGGTAGCAGTATCAGTGTGTAGGACACTTAGCTGCCAGATACCAGGATGCTTAGCCAAGTTGCCAATCGCTAGCGCTTGGTAGCGTATCGTAGTTTTCCCTCTCTCTGTCACTCTTTCATATTAGTGCGACAAAGACAGTAGCTGCCTTTCGTTTACGACTGACGATTAAGCGTTAGCGATTGGCAACTTGTCTAAGCACCCAGTGGTGATGATTTACCTGGTTGTATTTTGACTGTTGCAAAACAAATGCATTGCTATTAGTTTCTTCAAAATAAGAATATATGGACAGATACATATACATATATTACTGACGCCATCACTCTAACAGTAAATAGGTGATTAATTAATAGAATGAACCCTTCTCTGAGAACAACAGCCCCGCATCCGGTACCGAAGACATTGTACTTCAGCGAAAGTTCATCTCCGAATTAATTGCGGCACTTCTGTGCAAATGCAAATCCGTCGCGGTTAAACGGAAACGAGAGTAATCTAAGTTTTACTTTACGACTTGCAAACATACGTTTGAAATATCTTCTATTTGCATTCACTTCTTAAGGTTCGAAAAATAAGTATTTGAATAGTAACTTCCTTCCTACGCAAACTCGGCTTTGATTAGATGTAGGTATGCTTAGGTAAGTTTTAATTAATTCGCCATCACACATCAGCCTATCTCAGTCCACTGTTGGACGTAAACCTCTCCTATTATCTGTGCGTCCTTTAGGCGGAGTAGGTAATTTTCTTAGAAAGTCAATTTCGGGATAGGTCATGTTCGGAAGATGTCAATTTCTGAGTCTCTCTTTCTTGTCGGTGTAGCTCTCTCCGTCTGGTTCTATCTTGGGCTCCGTCCTTGATTTCACTATACGACATAACCCTTGTCTTTTCTTTTATCTGATCCATGTAACTTAGGTATCCTCGGTCTTCCCCTTCCTCGCTTGGCTTCAATCTTTCCTTTAATGATGTTGCTTATAAAAGAGTCACGTCGTATAAGATGTCGGATCGTCTTCCCTGTCCTATTTTCTATTATTTCTAAAATTCTTCTTTTCTCTCATATTTTTCTCAATACGATTTCATATGATTTTTTTTTCCACCCAGCTAATCTTTTCTACTCTCCGCCAGCACCACATTTCAAAGACTACCAGAAGTTCTTTATCTTTTTGCGTCATCGTCCACGCTATAAAGTAGGTATACGTAACTAATATTTAAAGTTACACCTATTTATCACGTCTTTCTAAATTAACAAATCATTTACATACTGTCGCTAAACACAGACCCAGAAACGATAAGTTATCACCACGACCGACACTATCAAGCCACGAGCTACAAACAGTCTCGTTATAACCATGTCATTTCCTGATATTTGGTGAAACGCGGCAATCAAATTAATACTAATCCTACCCCAATGTTCGCGGGACCATTAATCAACATCAGCGGTTGGCGATGGGGACATAAATCATGCGCAGAGGATCCACTACTGGAATCTAAATGTTATTTATATGAAGGTGTTCCTGAGGTACTTGCGTCGATTGCAAAAAAAATGTAAAGACATAACTGGTCGTTATGAACGTGCAGTATTGGTGGCAAAGTATGGTTGACAGAAAAACCAAATAAACATGTATATTTTATGCATTATTAATATTCCACCAAATTTATTATCATTTATGTTTCAATTATCAACTACGTACTTTTAAAATTTTACCCAAATTATACAGGTTAAACGACAATAACTGTTGGTCATTTCCGTCAATTAGAAAAATAATATTTTATAATGATGACATAATAGTCAGTGGTCAGTGGTTCCAGAAACGTAATTTATATTTAAATTTCTACACATTTTTTATTAATGTTGTCTGTGATATAAAAATTGTTTAATATATACCGACTTTAATTTCAAAATCAGTGTTCGATGTAAATATTTATTCGAGAGATGTAATCCCAAGACGATGTGCATTTACCTATTTTATAGTAATAGAACAAAATTGCATATTTAAATGCGTTCCTTTTTTATCTGTCAACCATACCCTTTGCCACGACAAGTGCACATTGATAACGATCACTAGACATAACCTTCGGCATACGAGGTGGGGTATACCAGGCCTACTACCGCGTAAATCGAAAATCGTAAACGAGGATTTTTCTCTGTCACTCAAACGAAAGCGTCATTAGAGTGAAGAAACAAATCCTCGAAATTTACGAATTTCGTTTTTAGCGGTAGGGCCGCAGATCCCAAATGTATGGAAACGTCATAGAAAGAGTTTTCACCTCGTATGCGGACGGATGGTGCCGTGTGGTGACGGCACTAAGAATACATTTTGTCACCACCCCAACTCCTCCTGTGGGTGTCGTAAGAGTCGACTAAGGGATTGAAGTGTCACTGACTATTATTTGATAAAATATTGATGATGGGCAGCAGCGTCATCATAGTGGACACATTACTGCAATCGCCAATCCGCTTGCCCAACGTGGCGATTATGGGTATTTACCTTCTAATGCGTCTATACGCATAGTAAATAGGAGAGGCCTACGTCCAGCAGTCCATATTTATATCATAGGCTGATGATGATGATGATGCGGACGGATAATTGAAACAAAAATCAAGATTGCATCCATTTTGTTACCAACGTTAGTCATACAAACTAAATTTATGATAATTATACTCTGTCCAACAACCTTCGATAGTAGAAAAAAGCGACAAATAAAAAAAAAGGTGCGTGTTGGTTGTGCAGGGTGGCAAAAGATTTTCGATCAATGAGATACAGTAAATTACATCCGCCGTCCGCTCTATACTCATCAATAAGAGTCTGAATGTTATCACTGCCAATGCCAAACCTTGTTTGCAGTTTCATTGGCAGGGATAACTTACTCGTAAACTAAAATTCTTTGTTGCTAATGCAAGACATGACGTCAGGTCGTATACAGTTCGTTTGTTTTTTTTTTGTCGATTATAAAAAAAAATGTTAGAGCAGTCTTAAGATGTAAATGTACGAGAGGCTTCAGAGTTTGTGCAATGGTTAAGGTCTCGTTGTGTAAATAAAATACTTTGTAGTTGATCAATGACTTAAACATAATGTACAAACAGTGAATCGCGCCTCGTCCCTACTTTACTGAAGACGAAGCAAAGGCCTACGTTTTCCTTTTGTCGTTAAAAAATTGCCGAAACTCTCTAAGTAATGAAAACTTTCCCACGTTTCCCTTTTCAATACTGAGGGCTTTCATTTAAATATGAGCGATGAGCTTTGTCAAAAAGGCTATTGTTTTATTCTTCAAAAAAGCATTGTTTGATCAAATCGCCATTAGATGATAAATAAAATGCGTCGCCAAGGAAATCAAAATACAGCGTGGATATTTGGGGCACGTTCTTGTTATCAATCATTTGAATAGATATTAAAAAGGAAAAAAACAGGATTAGCTGACGATGATGATGATTATGGGCAATTACTTCCCATATGTAATATATTATAGGAGAGGTTTATGTCCAGCGGTGCACTGAATGATGAGGCTGATGATAAGATACTTGTAAATCGATCACATTAAAAATATAAGGCATTTTGACATGTTCAAGTTCATAATTACTCTGGTTTCCTAAGAGATAATTCGACCTGCCTCTATTATGTGATCATTACGTACAGTCGGGTTCAAAATTGCATGGACAGTTTATGAATTAATTAATTCATAAATCGTCTATGCAATTCTGAACGCCCCTGTACATTTACAACAAATAGTTATAAAACATACAGCTTTCAACTCTTTTTGTACATGTCTAATTGTCTGCCAATATGTAACACCAAGTCTCATCATACGAGTAGGTTAGATTAGAATGAGTGAGGAGATGATGATGATAAGGTAAACCCGTCATTTATTTAATTAATTTGTATTGATCAGATAGAGGTAATCAGAAGAAGGGCGAAAATCATATCGTAAACCCTTAATAAAGAATCAGTTTTAGTATTGCTGGATAAATAAGTGATAGCGGGTTATAAGGGTACGGGCGTTAAACGCCAATCGAACTCAGCCATAAAACGGCTATCGATTAACCTACGCGGGCAGGTGATTGGTCACATATACTTAACCTTTACTTGTAATTAAAGATACAATATTCTTCCCATTATTTAGTGATACTAGATAGTTCGGAAAAGAAAGTGTAGAAGGAGGCCTACACTGAAATGATTGCAAGAGACTGAAGAAAGAAAGAAGAAGTTTGAAATGCTGTGGGGGTCTACTAATGCGATCCAGTTTAGGATCTGACTCGCGATGTGTAAGTTCTATAGAATAACTGTCAAAGATGACATACCGAACCTAAACTCAATCGCATTTAAGAGATCATGGTAGCCCCCAGGTTACTGCCGTGGTTTTTCGGAGTGTATGTAGTGTTAATAGTATATTGTGCACAAAGGAGGTAAGTACGGAATTACTAACGTGAGTGCTAGAAGCTTTTAATGACTCGAGTTAGTATTCCGCTTACCGACCGTGATGCAACAATGTTTTTCATCACACTTGCGGACAAAAAAATAAGTTTTAAAACAAAATATTATTCTATGACGTACTGACATTTCTATTAGGTACTCCCTAGGGAATTTCACTTTTTATTATTCCCGCTACGCATGAAAGCAACGGCGCGCTTAGACAGGAAGTGTGATGATAAACTACTTAACGACGGTGAACTTGGTATCTTAAACAATCGGCAATGTGTGAGTTTGGTATACTCTTGGCTCGACTCAGTCGTTTTTTGTCAAATTCTTAAATTCGCCCCTTTCTGCTTTCGTCACCCGTTCTTGATTTGCCACTTTCGTGTGAAGCCTATTTCATATTTGGTAAACTTTGTGCTTTTGCCATTTTCTTATTTTGGCTCATTCGTTATTCGTCACCATCTTCTTTGGGCATGTTCAATGTTAGTCTATTCTTTTTTGGTCTCATTTGCTATTCGACCTATCGTTTTTGATTTTATTCTATACATTTTTGTCTAGAAAAACATAACAAATAAAGAATTATACTAACAAAGAGATTGACTGTCACCGAAAATGGTCAAAGAAGATGGTGACGAATAACGAATGAGCCAAAATAAGAAAATGGCAAAAGCACAAAGTTTACCAAATATGAAATAGGCTTCACACGAAAATGGCAAATGAAGAACGGGTGACGAAAGCAGAAAGGGTCGAATTTAAGAACTTGACAAAAAACGACTGAGTCGAGCCAAGAGTATACCGTGAGTTTTACCTGCATAATAAAGGTTCCGCCTCACCTAATATAAAAAATATAGTTATAGTAATACAATATTATAATCTAAAATTGTACAGTTTTCAAAATAAATACGAGTATAATCTATAAAAATATACATACATCATCAGCCTATCATAGTCCACTGCTGGACGTAGGCCTCTCCTATTAACTATGCGTATGGACGCATTAGGAGGTCAATGCCCATAATCGCCGCGCTGGGCAAGCGGATTGGCGATCGCAGTAATGTGTCCACTATGATGACGCTTCAATCCCTTAGTCGACTCTTACGACACCCGCAGGAGGAGATGAGGTGGAGGATAAAAATATAATCTAATAAATTTATAAAACATCTCAATAACTTTAAGATAAAATTTGATCAAACCAAAAATTATTGAAAGAGTTTACTAAAATGCATCATCCCCATTTTATTCGAATTTTATACCCCGTTAGTAAAAAAATGAGGGGGGTGGGGGTACACTTATTATGACTTTTAGAGCTGATATCCGGAAAACGGTTCACTTAAAGAAAAAAAATAACGAACTTAGAAAATTAACTACTTATTAAAAATTAACTACTTATCTTTCCATTGACACCCCACCCGCTTATTATACCAACAGGTTTATAAAAAAAAATACCATTGCGTATGAAGAGTCCCACTCCCAATTATTTTTTTACTATTGTGTATCATAGTTTTGTAAGGGTTTACACAACACATTATACAATATCTTTATGAATTTCATTACTGTAGTATTTACAGTTTCCGAGTAAATTGGCTATGACAGACGGACATACGAATCTATAAGGGTTTCGATTTTGCCATTTTGGCTACGTAATATTTTCATTGAAATACATTCTGTTTTACCGAAATAATATTTGGAATTTCGTACATAAATACAACTGCTATTTTAATCCTCAACCCAAATAGGGTCATTAAATAAACATTTGCAAATAGCACGTAGAATTCCAAATGTATAAGTCCACGTAAGCTCGGCATAAGTTAGGTGTAATCAATTTTATGAGTTACGCACAGCGGGGTTACCACGATCTACTAATGTGATTCGGAGAGCCTAATGTGAACTTCAAAAATCGTATTTTTCTCTGTCACTTAATCGAAGACGTCATAGGTGTGACAGAGACAGATGTTCAAAATGATTTTAGAAGTTCTAATCAGACTCACAATTTTATTCATTAGTTCCATCGCCCCTGTCAAAAATCACAAGGCGAACCTAAACTAAATCGCATTATGAGGTCATGATACCTACCAATGTTACATCCACAAAATTAAAAAGCATTCTCTCTCTAATATAATTTTTTTTTTCTATTTGTATCAGTATTAATTAAATATAAAAAGGTTGAAACTGAAGTACCTTCACAATCAAGTTACGAGTAAACAATGTGCCCATGAGGAAAGGGAAAAAATTCAACAGCGGATTTCTGACCAAATTTTTTTTTACAATTTATTTTTGCAGATTAAACCAAAACTCATTTATCATTTTTTGCTTCTTTTAGTCTCAGAAATATGCTGTTAGAATTTTCCCCTTTCCTCGTGGGCACCTTGTATAAAATAGTCTTGTGGAGTTAGCTATGTATAATATAATAAGTGTTACGCCGGTGGCATGATAAAAACTACAAATTATTCTATTTGTTGCCTTCGCTGTGCCTTGCTACTACTACTTTGCACAAGCAAAACTGACCTTTAAACGTGTGCACTTTGGAGTTTGACATGACATGCCACAGCTGCGGATCGCCGGTTGCCGGCGCCAGCACCAGATGCTGCCCCGACGGTGCCAGTTGCAGCAGCCGTGCGCCCGCGCCGGGGCTCGCCGCACCCACTGACACCACCCGCACCGTTGACGCTATCGGCGGTTGAAGCCTGGCCGAGAAATGATAGCTTTTGTAAGCATTTCTCAAAAAGTTTCTACATTAGAAGGCCGCTTCCAAGGGAATCACAGGGCAAGCCGCGCACGCGAGTATGGAGTCGATTGTGCAGAGCGCTCGCATAAGCGTTCGTGGCTTCGCGCGATCCGGAGTGGGGAGCGACTTCATTACTAGGTAATAAAAATTGGTTAGCTGATGGTAAGTTGATGTTGATTTTTGAGAAATGCTTTAATACGGTCAGCGTCAAATACGTTGCAGGAGCCAAAGTGCCCAAATAGTTGCTCATAGAATCAGCGTCAAACACTTACCTAATAGAAGTCGCTTAGTCGAAGTACCCAAATATTTCGGTGCACCATAATTGTATTTAGTAGGGTCTCCCGAACTAATTTGACCACATTGACTGCCACAAAACATTTGACGTTGACTGTAAATAGTTAAGTAGACATTTTGATTTGAAATTTCAGGCTAAATCAATCTTGATTTATCAACTATGCAAACATTTATAAATATAAAAGATAAAAAATTCCGATTTGAAATCGTAGTTATCTTATTCTTGCCATTTTTAGGGTTCCGTAGCCAAAATGGCAAAAACGGAACCCTTATAGATTCGTCATGTCCGTCTGTCCGTCTGTCCGTCTGTCACAGCCTATTTACTCGGAAACTATAAATGCTACAGCAACGAAATTTGGTAAGGATATGTGTTGTATGAACCGCTACAGGATTATGATACTAAATTGTAAAAAAAACCATTGGGGTGGGGGCCCTCCATACATGTAACTGAGGGATAGAAAATTTTTTTTAGTTGTATATAAGCGTGTGGGGTATTAATAGAAAGGTCTTTGAAAATGATATGAAGGTTTATAAATCTCATTTTGATTTGAGCAAACCGTTTTCGAGATATCAACTCTCAAAGTCTGAAAATGTGTCCCCCCCCCTCTATTTTCTAAACTAAGCGATATAAAATTCTAAAAAAAATATATGTTATGCACATTAATAAACTCTATCAACGATTTTTGGTTTGATTAAATTATCTCCTATAGTTTTTGAGGTAGGTTGATTTAACTGTATTTTTTAATAATAAATTGATAATGGTACGGAACCCTTCGCGCGCGAGTTCGACTCGCACTTGGCCGGTTTTTTTATCTTTACCACCCCAAAATACAAAATTCAATTAAAACACAAGACAGACGACGACCATGTTTAATAAAAAAAATGTTAGAAAAACACCGCTGTAGCCTGTAGGAATTTCCCCGCTTTGTAGTGAAAGTAATTCATAAAAGCATTACCGTAGCTAACGTTTAAGGAATTAACCTGGTCATCTTTACAGCTGGTTAAATGTCACTAGGGATAAAGTGAGAAGATAAGAAAGCCAGATTAGTTGGTACATTTCTCGGATTTCCTCATTAGAGATAACATTTGTCGGGTCCCAGCGGTGCAGGGTCTCGAAACTTCGCAATAATATATCGCCGGGAAGTTAATGGGGTAGATAAACACAACGATCAGTAAACGGGGATACGGCTGGCTAATGAACACTAAATTCTGTGTACGCAATCTCGACTATTTTCTCTGATTGTTATACTTTTATTCCTCATTCCTTCTTTTGTAACCTCCAATACATACTTGTACAAAAAAGTTAGATAGCCAGTATTCAAAATACTTATAAATTTAGGCCACCATCGAAGTCATCGTACTTTATGTAGGTACATTATACTAAAGCGACACATATGATAAATATTTAATAATGCTTGAATTTAAAATTCATTTAAGCCAATTAGAAATATAAATAAATATGCCAAATCGATAGAAAGATAAATAGACAAACTAATTACCTATGGAGGTTCACGGCTATTCTCCTACCACTTTGCTAATAGTAAGCGTAAATATATCTAAGCTGATTGTTACAAGAAAATAAAATATTTGCGTCATAACATAAAACAATAATTAAAATACAAAAGAAACACGACTACACAATAAAGAATGCAACAAAATGGTCCCCAATTCAGCAAAGTGCTGGGCTGTAACCACTGGGCTTTTTTTATTTAAATTTTACGTTATGTTTTCATCGCACACGTTTCAGTAAATCAACGTGTAATCGTAAAGCCTCTGAATTATTTCGTTCAGAAAAAGGGCACAACTCATGAATTTCCCGTTAGCGAGTCGTAACCCGAAACCAATTCCGAAAACGATTTTACCCCAAAACGAACATAGAACATCCGTGAAGCAGTGATTGCATTTCCTGGCCACACAATACATCGTAACCCGATTACGTTGTGTTGTGTACCAGGCCCCGGGGCGATGTGTTCCAGGCAGCTAATTGAATAAAATGGTACGATGGAATTAGAGGGGTGTCCTTATATCATACCGCTACACGGGTTAATCCGATTATACAAGTTTTACGCCGTCAAACGCATTGATTAAAGCGAAACTTCAAATTGGTTGACTATATTCACGTGTTGTATGTACGGTAAAGGAAATGTAGGTATTCGTCTACATTTTGATCTTTATGATCATAGTGATAAGCGCGAAAAAGGTACGTAAGTCGATTTCCTTGACCCACAATTGTATTAAATATAATTTCCGAAACATAATATCAGTTGAATCTATTATATAAATTTCATAAAATTTTAAGTAGATTATCGTGAGATTGTTGACGCATATTTTTGGCAAAATAATCTTTTATTTAAGATTTGCATAGTTACGGTTACTTCTTATGGACATTTTGATGCTTGTGTCTCTTACAGCCGTGTAGACATCTAAATTATACCGGAATAATTTGCACTTAAAAACTGTTTAGACCTAGGTGACTTAGTGGTAATGTCACAAGAATATTATGGATATAAGAATACTATCATATAAATAGTCGTTAGGTACTATTATAATAATAAATAATAATAATTAATCTTTATTTCAGAGCGAGGCTCCTTAGAGTGTTGTGTTATAAAGGCCTACTGCCTTTTGAATCGTTAAACAACAAACTTGATAGGTACCTAACTAAACTTAAAAGACCAAACTCTACTTCTATACTGTTGTTCAGACTACGTTTTTCTATAAGCGTTCAAAATTGAATGTTCTTGTCTTAAGAAAAAAGGTAACGACCGAATTTAAGACGCTTTATTTAAGATAAAAAATGCCCTATGAGTACTGCGCATCTTTAAACATAACTTCATTCTGGGTAGTTTGCTTAGATACGTGGAATTCCACCCATTAAATAGATTCACTTTATGGTGCATTTATGAAGCTTTGCATTCTAGAGTATCTTATACTACAACTATTACCGAAGTTTACTCTCAGAACTCGGTATTTGTTCGTAATTGTTAGTTATATGAGTAATTGAGTATAAGTCTTAACTTTGGTTGCTGAAACAAGCCGCGCTCTTGGTAGACTAAACTACCACGAAGCGCCAAAGGCAATGTGTTGACTTAAGCTATTTATGTCTGTTGATAATTGAATTATGAATTCAATTACTAATATTGTCAATGATACATTTAGATCTAATGTACCTATGCTATAATCAGACATAGAAGTCACGATGGCACGAACAAAATTTTGCTAAGGACTTCCACTACATATTATTTTATCGATAAGTTTATTATTTCTTATGACAGAAAACGTTATGACTTCGAGAGAAATTTATCTAAATTAGGCTTAGTTCTAAAGCAGTCGAGAATTAAGCTTACTTTGCATGGAAATTGATCAAATATGAAAACAAGTATGTTTTAATTTTTTTTATTGAATAATACAAACACATTACATAATCAAATTACAAAACCCATCGTTGGCTAAAACCTTGAAATCCCTCTATCACTAAAACCTCAAAATTTGAAAACATACTTATTTTTTATACTCAATTTTAACAACTAAGTAGTTGTTAAAGTTGATTTTGAATCGATTTTCATAAGTCCTAAAAAATACATAGATAACATTGCTGCGTAGTAATCGGCATATTTTAGTTATATTATTATATTCTATTTATCCGATCAAAATATCAGCTAATATGAAATGTGATTTCGTAATGAGTTTTCACTTATTGATGAATTTAATACCGGGAGGAATTCCCTAGTTAATTGACGTTGTTGCCACCGCGATTTCTATGTCTGGCTATAACACTTTTCATGTATGTATAGTTGCGGCATAGATAGACCAGACAAATTACAAACATCACTTTAACTTTATTTTTAGCAAAACCCTAGTTGGCTAAGGATTCCACTTGTAAGTTTCTTACCTAAGTTCAATATGTACAATGAATACTATTTGTACGTAGTTACAAAGAAACTTACAAGTTTAATCCAGACCTAAGGATTGCATAGCGAGTTGTGATTCTTATATAAATGATATGACATGTCATTTGTCTATGAATGTCTCAATCACAGATGATGTTCTACTGATAGGCATAATATGCTGGGACTGCTATTTTTCTGGTTATTGGTCTTCTTTTCTGTTAGACCATGTGGTCACAGAATAACTAATAATTATAGTACGCACAAAAATTCACTCCTTCACAAAAGTGTTATTTATTCTAAATCTTTATCAATTCTGCTCGCTTACAACGAAAGTTGAACCTTGCAGTCGTAAATCTTCTTTGCATGCCTTTTTTTAATGGCAATAATGACCTAGTTGCAAAGATTGTCATTGAGGTAAACTAAACAATATATTTCACCTACCACGACACGACACGATACGATACACGACTGGTTATGTTGATGGCGGCGCTTGATTAGCGGCAGCCCTTTGACGTATTCCCACCCGGCGGGCACACGATCCGCAAAATGCCAAAACTACGCAGTGCGCCCTACTATAGTGGAGAATGTCATGAAGTCCTTACCATCCGTTGAGCGGGACGAGGAGCGGCTTGTCATAGCCGTCACACCACGCCATGGCGGCCGTGACGAGTGTCGCCAGTACCCCCCGCCGTGCTACTGCTGGTCGTAGCCATGCTATGATCTGCACAAAACATAAAAGGTTGATGCCCTGCGATTTTTACTGCGTTTTTAGGATTCCATAGTAAACTAGGAACCCTTATAGCCTCACCATGACCGTCTGTCTGTCGGTCCGCAGCTCAGTTATCGTTAGTAATAGACATTAGGAATTTGGTATTAGGTTCAGACATCTAAATTAACAAACATATCAATCATACCAAGTGTGGTCGACATTTTTTTGGAGTAGGTAGTCTCCTATACGTAAAGTGGGGGCAATAATTGAAATTATACACTAAAACAGTTAAGAGTCCCAAAACAAAGTTGTAAATATTTTCGGAGATACCCTGCTCCTGAAGTAAAAAACAAATGTCCTCCCCTACCCTGTAATATGAATGTTAGGAATAACAAAATTCGTTACTCGACATGTTGTGCATAAATCCGATTCTAAATGTGCATTTATTGTCTCTTTTTTCACATGGAATGAGAAATAATATAGAGCTTGGCGTGAATGAAGCGCTGTAGAGAAAGTTCTTTTTACACTCCACCGGGCTTTATACGGGATGTTTGTTTCCCCCGACTGAAATAAAGTAGCGTCTTATATCTGAGCGCGGGCGTGCACATAAATTAAGTTTCTTTATGTATCTTTTACGTGACAGATAAAGGTGTGAACTTTAAAAAATATGAGTCAGATTTTCTACAAACAACAATAAATTTATGTAAAGCTTTCACGTGTCAATGAACTTGTGGCATTGACTCAAGATTTATTATAACGCCTGTTCTGAGTGAAGTATTAATTAATAATATCTACACTTACGTGTTGTAATTATCCTGTAGTTTACTATTATACGAACAATTTACACAGTCCTCGGTTCAAAGAACGTGAATATTAAACCGGAATTTAGACTCGCTTTGAAATTTACGAAACGACGATTTTCGAAACTGTTATTTAGGTATATAATATTTAGTCATAATTCAGGATTATTTTTCGTGTTTGTTTAGTAAGCAATAAATATCAGTTAGATGTTATTTTCTCAAATTTTTACTAAGTTGACCACTTTGACAAAGTCGCCAAAATTTAAACGTAAAATGATAAAATGACGTAGTTATTGTAGCTAGGGTTTCCGTCCCAAGTTTACTCAGCTTCCTAGTTACACACACTCAAGAGCAATTCAAACGGGTTACTTTGCATGGAAATTTCTTTCCATAAGAGCAATGAAAACTTATTACTTACTCTTCAGTGTATTTGCTCTTTTATGTAAGTTAAATAAAGTCGGAATCTACGTGAGTTTAGATAACAAATTAATTTCATGAAGCTATTACTAATATTTTGTTATTGCCGGCGGCGTTTCTTAAACCTAATTTTGACAGCTCCAAAAGTTTTCCTTTCAGCAAGCCCGTTGATGGAATTAATGTCTTTGTTAACGTCAACCCTTTCTATTTTGATTGATATTTGAGTTTGTAAGGAAGTTAATTAAGAGTTTATTTCCCGTCAAATTCGATTTACGTGTAACGCAAAGGATAAGGGCGGTTGGGAACCTGTTACTAGTCATAACTTCAGTTCGGACAACTTTCCCTGTTCAAAAAGGCTCCTTGTAGGAATGTTTTTGACGACTTCGTCCGACGCATCTTCTCACGGATATACATAACTATAACCAATAATAGAGAGGGTTGCGTGGTCATACCTGATAAGTCGAGATATGTTTTCATTAAAATAACAACCTCACCTAATCACCTCTCATGTCAATCTCAGTGTCATATAGTTCGTATTTTAAATACCGGTTTGCTCGAATTATCGGGTCTGACCACCACCCAACCCTCGATATGTGGTCCTTAACGAGTAGTCACATATTAATAAGACCGAAAGGGTCAAACAATACTTACGTTAAGTTATTCGACGTTTATGAACAAGGGGGTTAAAAGGTTTACCTGTGCACCCAACTGCATGGGATCTCGCGTGAGGATGTCGCTGGACTTCTTGACGGCACCATAAACAAGCTCCACGTCGCGGTCGAGGATGTAGCAGCGGACGTGCTCCAGGATGCAGCGGAGATACGACACCGTCACTGTTTGAACCTGCGTTGGACACCATGCGTATAATACTGTAGGGGCTTACCTGCGCACCCAACTGCATGGGATCTCGCGTGAGGATGTCGCTGGACTTCTTGACGGCGCCATACACAAGCTCCACGTCGCGGTCGAGGATGTAGCAGCGGACGTGCTCCAGGATGCAGCGGAGATACGACACCGTCACTGTTTGAACCTGCGTTGGACACCATGCGTAAAAATTTTAATAAGCTTCAATATAAAGTACGTGTTAATATACCTACACGGTGATTGTGAGCATTGGGAGAAATTTTACCCGTGCTATAGACGTCAAAAAAGCAAACTGTATTATGTGACGTAATGTAAAATATCACCAAAAAAAAATATTTCCACTACCATTGTCAGTATGAAAATCACATTGGCACTTATTTATTCGGCAAGTGTATTTTTTATTTAGTCACAAGTTGTTTCCCTGAGTAATTTCTTGTTTTTTGATTGTCAGGCAAAATGTATGGTTATAACATATTATTATAAAATAGAAGTTTAATGACGAGTTACGAAGAAAATCCAAAATCCAATTCCGAGCAAAGTTAGATCTCTGAAACCAAGTTTAATCGAGATAATTTTATATAATATTAAGGATTGACAATGGTCAGGAATACACCATAGAAATCTCGCGCGATGTTCGCAAGCACTGTGTATAGGGACATGGTGCTAAGGATTAATGCCAAATCAGGAAGAAATAAGCACCTGCAAAGCAGAGTGCTTACTCTGCTAGAGCTTTCTCATGAATCGAATGTCGGTAGGTACTCGATCCTCAATCTCCGGCTTTTAGTTATCATCAAATAAATGTCAGCGACATCTTAGTAGGTATCCCTTTGAGGTTTCTACTTGACATTGGGATTGATGCGTACAAAGTTAGTAATAGTATTAATAGTAGTAATATTAATCCAATGATGGCAGATAGGTGCCTAAGTACAAATATTTCAGAAATCCATCTGCTACAATTAAACAGCATAAAATACGAAACTATAAATTGTAAGTAAGTTATTGACCATGTCACGCCATGTATTAAATGCTTGATGACAAATCGAATATTGACCGAGCACAATAATTTAGCTTCGGGCAAATTTATAAGCCCGGCGATGACATTAATATTCTGGTTTATTGTAGGGGTATACTCGCTTCCACAAAATATATTTTATACATACTTACCTACCTATTGTTGCTTTCTATGTAAAGAGTAATCATATGATGACAACATAAGTCTTTTGCATTCATCTCAAAGTCAGCAGGCAGGTGCCTAAGTAGTATAAAATAGAACAATAAACACGTACGAAAATTTTACTTTCAAATTTTTTACATGCGTTATCGTTCATTATTCATCTGGCTTTTATGTAATTTATTTGAAACATAACTATCTAAGTCGTAAAATAGGTGTGTTGAAAAGAGATATTGTTAACTTTGGGTTTGAGAGAGAGAGGTCAGAAAAAATTTGGAAGCCCGTCTTGAGGATAGTGTGATTGTTCCTAAATATTTTAATTAAATATAACGGACTCAGTGTAAGCGTTCTAGTTATAGAGCGGCACTCATGCAATCTAGCAATCGATCTAGTAATGCGTTAGCTGTACTTACAACGTGCAGCATGTTAAACACGGGTTCTTATCCCTATATCCATCCATACAGTGAATCCTCCATTCACTGGATCGGCTGCACACATGTAACGCTCTAGAGTTGCAGTTCAGGGGCTATGCAAACTATTGGGTGCATACTAGGATATAAAAACAAATCAAAGCATAATTACCGCTGCCAGCAAGAAGTCGAAGTTACACACAGTGAGATCCTTCAGTTTGGAAAAGTCTCCAGCCAGCAACAGGTGAAGCCAAGATTCTTCAACGTGACGCTGCGTGAATGCTGCCGCCGTGCGAGTTCCTGAGTGGAAAGGTGTCGAGTCCAATAGGGCGTCGTCATCATCTGCGCAACCTAAAACAACAGACGCAAAATTTACTGGTAACTTTATGAGCTGCAGACATCGATTTATCTCCGCCACCTTCTTCAAAAAGGAAAACAAGAAAAAATACAATGGGCTTACAAATGCGACATGTGTGCCAAATGCCTGGCTGAGAGAATGGGTGGCCTATTATTGAATAGGTACAAAAGGAATGCCGCCCAAGCTAAAATTGATAGGCTTCGTTTGTGTTTTGCGCGCGGTCGGTCAATAGAAGTTGATTCAATGTGTTGACGGTCCACAGCAGAACCAATGTCCAAATATGAACCTACCTAATATATGTATATAGATACAATAGTTGGGGCGTACAATTTAGCAGGGGTAAGTGTTTCATATTTAATTTATGGACTTTACTCGCATCTAATATTCCACGAAGCACGTTACTTTACGTGAAACAGCCCCAGCGGCAAAGAACATGCTGCTACATAAATTAGCTCAGACATGCAATACGAGTATGTAAGTAGGTAGTTTGGAAGTTGAGCAAACGCTGGAACACTATCTCGAGCAGCTAATTCAATTTGCGATTGCGTTGCAAAAATGAAGAACTATTTTATCGATATCGGATTTTCTCGACTGTGCCTTGGGTATAGTTACGGATGCTGAAACGACATTTAAAATGTCCGTTATTATAGTTTGTTCGTGTTTCAATTCGCAAGGGTGCACGGATACTTTGCGTGCTGAATGTAGTATTTTCAACTGACTTAAAATTTTCAAAAGGAGTGTCTCAATTCGAATGTTTTCTGTTGTTGTTTTACAAGGTAGCAAAATGCGTAGACTGCGCCACTTTTTATTACCTATTCAAGCAATTTTACCTGGCATCTAAAAATTTTGGAGTTCTTAAATCAATAAAAAATACGTTATGTTTGTTTCCTTGAATCTTGTACATTGTCAATGATTTTCCCTGTAACTTCCAATTTTTAGCCTAACCTAATGCTGATAAATATATCTTAATATTCTACCGAGCCTTAATCAATTTTTGATTGGAGCCGGCTTACACCGAGATAAACGCATCCCTTTTTAATCGCGGGAACGCTTAAATATTAACTAGTCATCCACGCTAATAGCTGGGGTATGAGCGATATTAAATATCGTTACATGCAAAATTATTCACTAAATAGTCTTGGACTAATAAATAAGTTTCAAAATATGAATGCTTTACTTTTACTACCCGCACAGATTCAATAGATTTAGAACCAGATGAGTACAAAGTAACGTTATTAAATTAAATAAACATTACTTTGTGCCGAATTAGTGAATATTTTTTTATATTGTAGTCTATCACCCAAATTTAGACGCGTCTTACCCGGTTCTTGCGTTTCCGAAGTATCAGTGTCGTCGGGGTCCTGCAGAAAGTTTGCGAAGTGTAACGCCGCCAGGTCAGAGTGCGCGTCCCTGAGGGCGCTCTGCACGCGCACGTAGCGTCTACGCGCGCGCGCGCCCGCCGCCGCTGCTCGCCAGCGCCAAGTACTCCGGCCCGATACTACGTTCTCAGCGATCAAAGGTTCTGAAAACGATATGCTATTGTACTCTGGCAACCTATTTTGTATACTTATGTAGTTTGACTTAAAAACTGGAGTAAAAGTTTTTAACTAAATATCTATTACAATCGTAAAAAGAGAGTAAATTAACTTAGTCATAAATGGCGGTAATTTAGTGGGTACCTAAGTGGAATGAACCCTGTAGTTCGGTATAAACTCGCTATGAATTCGTAAGTTCGGCAATAAAATACCTTTATCTAACTTATTTATCGGTAAACTAAGTATGACATTGAGTGAGAGCAGTGAAACCTATTTGTGAATTTACTACTCTCAAAATTAATTTATCAGTTGCGGCAACAAACATTGCGGCGACGTGTGCGACGTGAATTGCCTAAATCCACTAGTTGGAATTGGAACAGATGCCGCTGGCAAATTTATGCTCAACTACTAAAATTTAAATGAACCATGCCGAGCCGTAGCAGTAAAATTAGAGGTAAGTAAATACAATGTTCACAACGTTTTCGGTTCTAAATATCCTGAGTAAATATTCCATCAACTTTCACAAGATCCCAAAACTTTTAATACAGAAGATACGAGATACTTTGTAGCGTCTTAAGAAAGTTAACGTCAGATTGTCACTTACTCATCATATATTTGGCGACACATAAAGTAGAAAAGTTAAAGTTGGCATCCTTCAGAGTTATAACCGCGTCGCTATTACTCGTCGGCATGAGAAGTTCCAGCAACTCGAGTTCCGTGAGGCCGAACTCCGAACAAGTTATGTATCCTAAAATCACGACCAGAGTTAATTGTATCCGAACAAATTAGGCACACATGAAGTAAGCTCAATAGATTAAACTATGTACCTGCTAATTTACTAAAGGCTTTAGATCCGAAGACGGCTTCTAATTTATCAAAGGCACTGTCGATGTAGTCTCCGTAGCTGTTGTTGTCGGGTGTTTCGGCGATGGCATCGAGGAGATAGTAGCATTGCTGCACTTTGAATTTTTCCTTCTGTGCAGGAGTCAGCTGCAACTGCTCGAGAGGTACCGCACTCGTACACACCATAAACACGTTCCGTGGTAAAGACATTGGCAGCCACGATAATCCTGTCACTATATCACACTCCAGCGGATTCACTCTATGCACATTATCGATAAATATAAGCAAAATCTCATTTTCCATATCCTCACATCTTCTCAATAAACTTTGAAACCAATTATTAATATACAAAGGGTCGAAACTGGCGTCTTTTGGCAAGTAACCTTCAGGAATGTTCAAGATGATAGATATCTGTTGGCACATAACTCTTAAAAGTTCCAAATTGTAGGCCGATCGCGGAGTCGAAGCCGAAAATCTTATTATCCTTAGAACAGGCCTGGGAAAAACTTCCTCACATTTATAATACAAATGTGTCAATAAAGTACTTTTCCCCGAAGCGTCCGGTCCATATATTAGTACTGGAGGGTGTCGCGTCCGGTTTTCGTAGTTTTCCTTTGCGTTGCTTAGTACACTTTTCGCTGCATCCTCGATTTGCTTAACGTTTACCTTATATTGACGCCTATGTTCTATACATATTCTAAGATGAGTGATGTGTTCCAGGAAAACTTCCTAAAACAAAAAAGGACGTGCTGAAATTATTGATAAATGATCTCGACGGTCTTTTAAAGAACTTCAATTTGGGGCGAGTTTTCGACTCGAACTTTATCAATTTGTTTACGTTTGGCGGTAATCAATTCTTTGTTCAAGTGGAGTTAAACCGAGTTGGGTAGGTATTTAAGAAACTTGATGCGCCAATGCGGCAAAAGCCATTAATCATATATTTACCGCTTGATTTACTTAAAATAATTATGCATTTAATACCTATTGGTTGGTAATTACAATTAATGAATCAAAAGAAGCCTTAATTTGTAGGCTCTGGAACGGTGTTGATGTTTATTGATTGGTTAGAATATGTCTAGTATTAATATTCCGATTAGGTACTAATTTCTAGCTGTAACGAGTTTTAAGGAGACATCATATATTAGTAGCAGTAACAACTGTTGACTGAGGTCAAACCTCTTTCCCTGTTACCTGGTAACTGTAACGGATAATGTAGATTGTAGGCCATTCACCTGGCAACTATTGCTGTAAATATACCTGGACAGTCTTTTTCCTTCCCTTCCCCTGATCAGGCTCCGTGCTGAGGCTGTCGTCAAGCAATGCGCTCACGCACGCTTGCACTGCCTCACGCAGCGGCGCCAGTCTCTCCTCGTTGTCAGATGCCGCGTCCGTTCGGGACGACTCTGCTGACGACGACCTGTCATAACAAGATTGTGAACAACAACAAATACGTGTGCTTAGGCTCTGGTTTTTCTGACCAGCCGTCGCCAGCGGCCGGCGACCGGCTCGTGTTCGCCGCAGACGACGTTCGAATGTCTTGTCTGTCTCTGACTTACCCGCCGCCGACGACGTGTCAGAAAAAACACCCTCAAACATTTCCGAACAAAACATTCGAGCGTTGTCGGCTTACCATGTGCTGCTGCCGAGTTATTAACGTGAACTTTCTACTTAATCTATCAGGCAGACTCGCACCAAGCAGCGGTAGCTCATGGTACGGCTACAGAATAGAAGATCTTGTAAGTATGGCTCCCACTAAAAAGACCTGGGTTCCAGACGAAGCATCTATTTTTTTTTCTTTACGGCAAAATGTTCGGCCTACAAATGATTTAAATACGCGAACTTGACAAAATAGTTTTTTTGTACAATTATCGATTTCATATTGGAAAACTTGCCTTTGCTTCTAGGTAGAACTGTTTTCTGTGGGAACTGTGTCAGATGTGTGTATTATATCTAGTATCTATCTGTACATATACTAGCACTCCTTGTTTAAATTACTTACTCGAGCCTAATGATATGATTCTCAGGTAAAGCATCTTCTAATCTTCTTTTTAGGGCTTTTAACCGAGAGTGCGCTAGAACTGCGATCTTCGTATCGTCCGCATCCAGCGTTTGGCAGTCCCTAAAAACTGCTATTACGCCTTTAGGGTGGTTACCAGTTGACATGAGATCTGGAACAATCCGAGATGATTTTCATGTTCAAACGAATAAAGACCCATGGACATTTTAAGAGTATAAGCCACTTGGTTTATTAAAAGTAACTCTATTACAGGGTGATGACTGAGTATACCGACAAACTTTAAAGATGTATTCCTGACCACATTTTGAGACTGTAATGAATGTCTTTTGAACTTTTCAGGATTCGGCTTAGAATTTCAGAAAAAACTATTTTTCATGTGTGACTTCTTTTGAAATCAAAAATACACGGGTAAAGTCTGTTGGTAGTTGGTATGCTCATAACCACTATTTGTTTACATTAGTCTAAGTAGTAGGTATTTATTTTACGCTTCAAACCAATTGAACAGTTATCTACTACCTAAGTTTAAGATAAAAAATGAGACCATCCGCAGCAGAACCAAAGTAACCGAAATAGCTCTCCGAATCGCTAAACTGAAGTGGCAGTGGGCCCCCGCCTCGGGCACATTGCGCGTAGGACCGATGGCCGTTGGGGCGGGAAGGTTTTTGACTGGCGGCCACGTACCGGATGGCGTAGCGTGGGTAGGCCCCCCACAAGGTGGACTGATGACCTGGTGAAGGTCGCAGGAGTCCGCTGGATGCGGGTGGCGCAGGACCGGTCATTGTGGCAATCTTTGGGGGAGGCCTATGTTCAGCAGTGGACGTCTTTCGACTGATATGATGATGATGATGATGAAGTTTAAGAAACTATGTTTGTTTGATCGGCTACCTCATGTCAGACGGTATTTTATTCTGTATGGTACCTAAATATTACTGAACGAGAAGATTTCCCATACTAAGTAACCAAATAACGATTTGACTACGATTGTGTTCTCATTGGTCATTAAAAACCGATTGTGCCTGCACCCACACATAAAGTAAAAACGATTAGCTATTCTCGTGGCTCTAAACGTTAATTATCTTTGAAATTCATACCAACTGCCTGTTGTTTTACATCAAAACAAACAATGAAAGAATGATTAAATTTTTTACTACAAATGAAAGGCCATAGGAAATTGTTGGACGATGTCACAAAACTTTTTACTGATATTACATCGAGATTTTATGCACTTTTTACGATACCGCCATCGGGAGGCACGATCCAAAAAAAAATTAAAATAATGCCACGTCAGGAATGTAAATATTTTACAATGAAAACTTCACGCATAAAACTGTTACCTTTGGATATTTTAGTCAAAATAATAGGTACGACTTTTATTATTTTAACTTTGACATTGTGGTAAAGAAGTTCAGGCAGTCTTAGAGTATGCATTAGGTGTTTAACTACATATTTAAATAGGTACAGATGTAGTACACAATCCCATTCTTTCGGCTTTTCACGGAATTATTATTGCCTTCACAATGAACTTCAGTATCCATTGTACTGAAACGAATTGAGACAGATATATTAATTCGGGCGTTTCCGTGAATAACGCAAGAAAAAGATTTTGCACTATATCTGTAGGTACGTCTACTAAACAGTAAGGTAAAATACAATTTTCCTTCTTTTCTTTCCATACATTATTTGCAGTTATCACAGTGATATTCTTAAGCCTTGAAATACTGTTTATTTACTCTAACCCAACGGAAATTACTTATTTTCTACCTTCATTAAAAATAAGTACGTCGGCGATAAAGCTTCCTCATTTATCACGTAATACAGCTATAATGTAGCTTCATTTTAACCTCGTTTTATACCGACCACTAATCCTTTTATGGGTCGGTATTGAAAGTGGGTAACATAGACGATGCATTATTTTCTCCATGAGAGGTATACAATTAGGTATAGGTTCAGCAATTTATCTTCTTTAAATTTAAAAGCAATGCTAATCGCGGTATTGTGTCTCGACAGTTTTATTACGTTGAATATTAAACTTGAGAATTTACAAGTCAACAACCGAAATTATGACACTTTTCGTACGTAAGCCTAAATCACGTATCTTTTAATAGCCTTTGAAATTCACAACACATCAAAAAAGGATCGTTACGAAGTTTCCGACAGGAAATTGTATGACAAAAGGTACTTTTGGATGAAGGCAGAGAGTAGGTACCGTATTTAATGTCGGTATGAAATATAAGTACGCGCTAGACAACTTCTAATAGGTTAAAGTTATGGTAACTGCCTTATGCTAACAAGCTGAGACTTTTATTGGTGGTTACATTTTTCTACGCTGAAAATATAATAATAGGTATCATTTTTCGTTTAGATAAAGTTCTGCCATTATACATACCATAAAACTAAAGGATCTTATATCGCTAAATTAATATATTATAATGATATCGTTACAGAAAAGGTCCTTCGTCGTCACGAGTTGATAAATAAGGATACATAACACACACCCCACACACGCATATAATTATCATCATCATATCATCAGCCTATTTCGATCGACCGCTGGACGTACTAGTAGTTATGCGTAATATGGATGCATTAGGAGGTAATACCCATAGTCGCCACGCTGGGCAAGCGGGTTGGCGTTCGCAGCAGTGTAGGTACCTTTCCACTATGATCACGCATACTTCAATCCCTTAGTCGACTCTTACGATAACCACGAAAAGGGTTGGAGTGCTGACAAATGGATTCTTACTACCATCACCACGTCTACTTACCCAAAGCTAATTCGCACTGGATCTCGACAGGGCTGCGCAAGAGATCGGCGACGTCGGCGCCGCCGGCGTGCGCCTCTAGTGCTAGCGTGTTGAATGCTTTCTGCACCTCTGCCAATCGGCCTCGCTGCTCTTCGCGGTCCACTAGGTTGCTGCACCTGATAAAAAAAAAAAAACAAAAAACATTATAAACGTTGGGGGACAGATTCATAACATTTTAGCTTGACAGACACGGTAACTAAGACTTGTTCTGGGTACTATGATGGATGATACAGGTTTACATTTTTATATAGGTACCTATTTTAATTATTTGAATAAAAAATATGCCATTGATTGATATGTGATTTAGAAGACCGTTGTCACACAAAAAATACATACATAAGTATACAAATGACCTTTGAATACACCACGACCATATCAGTAACCACCGAAGAAGGAAAATAATAATCCATAATTTGACGAAAGCAGGTCATTTTAATTACCTACTTGAACAAAAATCAAAAATCTGAGAAGACAAATATTTAATGGCAAGCCAGTCCATACCTACTACTTTTGCAGTACTATGAAAATACTTTCCAAAAATCAATTAAAATACTGGCATACTTATACTTATATTGAAGTTGTTGTATTTATTCCCAACCAATTAATATTTAAATTAGTTAAAAACTTGTGGCAACACAAACACTTTTAATAAGATTGTTTCAGCGTACGTAACAATATAAATTGAATTACTTTGGAAGCAGCCGCAGATTTTATTTATGGGAAAAACCTGGCACAGCATGACTACGCGTCAGTTTAAAAGAAAATATTACTTCATCTAAAAAATTGTCGTAGACACAAACATAATATTTTGTCGGTAGGTATATCCAATATACTCGTAATACCTATTTACCTAAAAGAACATGAGACACTCCTCTAACAGGCAATAGTTATTTGTTGTACAAGGGAGGAAAGTGGTTGTTTAATCATCGTGCCAATATTGAGACCCGAGCTAGCGAGGGTTTTAAGGCACGATAATTAAACAAACTTTGCTCCCATGTGTAACACAACATTTTTCCCTACACTAAAGCGAGGAAGCAGCTACGAACGTGTAAAAAAACAATCAATGCAACAAATCTGTCTTTATTAAATAACTTAGAGTAGTTCTAGTACTACCTATAATAACAAAATATTTTTTTTAGTATTTAACTACAGCAACATACTATAATATCAATATAATAGTTATGAGATCAATTAATGTTGTAACTTGTATAAATTGCAATTCTTTTCTTATATTTTAGACTTTTAAGTTTAACTTAATTTGGTAAACGACTAGGACTAGATTTTTTTTTATAATTACAATAATACCTACCTACATTAATAATATTGTCAAAATTTCTATGATGTTTAAGTATAAAATCTTTATCCGGCAGCTAAAACATCAATCATTTTAAAAAATGTGTGAGGTAAACTTAAATTGCCTACCTTTTGGTAAGATATTACATAGGAAACTTTCCTTACAAAACTGTACATTCGAGTATTTTTTCATAAGTTGGCAACATTGACGTACAAGACGTCAGTGTCAGCGGATTGCGTTCTGAATGTAAAAGTATACTATCTGGTTTTTGTCCAATATCATAAGATTTTGCGATAGGTTTTTATGAACTACAAAAAATCTAATGTATTAACGTGAATAAATGAAATAATCTGGTGTATGATAAAATTTTCATGGTGTCTCTCAAAAAATAATCAACGAATCATAGCCATACCAGCACGGTTCATCTGTCAATTTACTTCCTTCACAAGTGATTAAAATGCAACTTCCCTCACTGATATTAGTGAGGGAAGTAGGTGTTTCCGAGCTAGTGTGGGGAAAAATAAATTACTCATGTGAATTACGAATCCACCCAAAGAATAACATTACATTATCATCATCATCAGCCTATGATAGTCCACTGCTGGACGTAGGCCTCTCCTATTATATAACTATGCGTATAGACACACATCATCAGCCTATGATAGTCCACTGCTGGACGAAGGCCTCTCCTATTAAACTATGCATAATAGACGCATTAGGAGGTAAATGCCCATAATCGCCACGCTGGGCGAGCGGATTGGCGATCGCAGTAATGTGTCTACAATGATGACGCTGCTGCCCATCACCAATCGTTATCAAAAATGGTCAGTGACACTTCAATCCATTAGTCGACTCTTACGACACCCACAGGAGGAGTTGGGGTGGTGACAAATGTATTCATACTGCCGTCACCACACAGCCACACGTATAGACACATTAGGAGGTAAATACCCATAATCACCACGCTGGGTAAGCTGATTGGCGATCGCAGTAATGTGTCCACTATGATGACGTTGTTGCCCATCACCAATTTTTATCAAAGAATGGTCAGTGACACTTCCATCCTTTAGTCGACTCTTACGACAGCAGGAGGAGTTGGGGTGATGACAAATATATTCTTACTGCCGTCACCACACGGCCAGAATAACATCGTCCATGGAATAATATATGTATGAAACTTGCTCTATACTTTATGTAATACAGCAATATATCTATTGAAAAATTATCTGAAAAAAACCTTTACAATATATACATAATGGAAATTGATAAAATCGACGTACTCATACTATCAATACCCTTAGCGGTCCCTCTCGCAAATGATAACCTGCCGGCCCTTTCAGGTGTAGCAATATTTATGTGCAAGAAAGCCTCTTTCCATCCGCTAAATTATTTATTTTACGATCCTACTGAGTGTCCGGATCTCGTTTCAAGGAAACAGCCATAAATTGTCATAGCCTACGAGTAGATAGGGAAGTATAAGGGTTTTTCTTCAGCCTCACTCAGGGGATATATTCCTCGGAGGAGAAATGGGGTATTTTATTGCCAGGTCGTTGGAACCTGTTGATGATTTTGGAAGCGATGTAACATTCGAGGTATGAATGGCCAATTTTGTTGTACGCCATACGACAACGCGTTAAGAATGAAAACCGATAATAATGAAGATTTAGATTTGATTTTATGTATCTACCTAACCATTTACTTTTAAATCCGAATCCTACCTGCTTAATGGTTTTTATCACGGACCGATCTTAACGACTTGTGCCTCCATTAAATATAAGGCTTCAATTAAGCGAAATAGATTGTTTAACAGTATGTATTCTAGAGTCCATAGGCCTTGAGCAAAGTTCGTATGGACTGCAGGTTACTAACACAATACAAGCCATCTACCTATTATATAAGTTTACTTGGTGATGTTGTGGTACCGAAACATAAAGATATCACCAATGAGTGATTCTACTCCATTTGATTACCTAATTGGATATTCGTGATTATCTTCAAATAATTCAACAACTTCCCATTATTTAAGACTTTTTTTGCAGTGGCTTTACAGAAAATACATACAGGCTATTTGAAAGAACTATTTACGAACATTAAGTAGAAGGTGATACGCTGCTCTATTAGGTCAATATGGTTTAATTATACGTATCTGTTTTCTACATGAACAATTTAATATTGAAATAAATAATACAGTTACCTTATTGTGTTTCATTTATTTGGTAATTGTAAATATGCACCTAAGTACTCCTGTCTAACCTGTATGACAATTTGGAATGGCGATTATGCTAGAAGGAAGGACTGGTTCTTGTTTAAAAATATATATTTATATAAAACGTTTTATTTTTATTATTAAACTCTAATATACCCTCGGCCTGGTACTGGTACGCGTTGAGTACGCGTCGGACTTTGGCCGAGGGTACTGCAGACGAGGACCCTCTTAATGGGTCGAACATGTCGAGCAATCATCGACTTAAATACGTGAGTAACCCGGTAAGTAATCCATAATATTTTAACATGTCACAAATGGATCCCTACTAATTAAGTGAAATAAACTATTAGGTATTTATGAGTTACGACGGCGACGTTATTAAACGTTATTGATAAAATAAACTCCAGCCGCTCAGTTCAGAATAACTTACATCAGAAATATTTTTTCTATTACTCCTCAGGGAATTGCAGAAGTTCGCCGCCAGAGTTACTCTCAGTGTCACCGATGCCAAAGTTTTGAATAGTTGAAGCACAATAGGTTTCTAACCACCCCCAAGCGAATAGCTCCTATTATGCTCTCTTGCTTCAAATTTTAAATTATGAATAATTTAACAACCGACTTTCGCGTTATTCAAAGTGAATTTCGAAGTAGGCCGCCGCAGGGACACTTAGTCGGTTATTGTGTGGTAATTTCGGAAATGGAGTGAATTTGAAAATCGTTACGATCAAGTTTGTTTTACGTGTTATAATTACTCTGTCGGGTTTGACCCAGTTTCGTATGTGTTAACATACCTAGTGTGTAGGTATTATTTAGAAAGCTCCCAAAGGAAATAAGTAAATTCGGAACACGACTAAAGTCATTAGAGGCTAATACCTACCTACCAATAACTGTCAATTTGTTTAACGGGAATGAAATGTTGACAAATATAAAGTACCTACTTTTATTCTGTTTTAATATCATACATCTGTGTCATTGTCGAAATAATGCTAAGTGCTAAAAAGTTACTCGCCTGGGGAATAGTTTCGCGAATATTAATGGTGACATAGTAGTATCTTACACGGGAATGCTTTTCGTAACCGGAGATTGATGAAGACTGGCAAATCATTTAGCTGTGACATTTATTGAAAAAAGTATTTCACAAATCCTACTTTTCATTTGATACAAGCTTATGTTGCTGACTCTACCTACCTAGTTACTTTCTTCAGTCATATTATGTAGAACTTATTAAGAGGAGTCTAACGAGCCTAATTCGATAGGGTTTCTATCCCGGGATTAAAATGTATGCAATCACGGGATTTGACATTATAAAATCCCGTGATTGCATACTAAATGTATGCAATGCCGTGCCCTAGTTACGTCGTTCCCAAGTTCCCATAAACACGTTCAGACTTCGTAAAGAGACCGGCGCCATGATTGATTGCATTGTCATTCGACTTAAATATGCATACAAAATTTCATCTTAATTGGTCAAATGAAATGGATTAAAATAATTTGAAAGATTTAATTACATACAGATGGACAAAATAAACATCGTAACAGGTGAAACTTAATAGAAACGTGTTGAAAATATATTTTGTTCGTAGCTATTTGGATTGGTATCTATAGGATAAAAAAATAACTAGGAAAGTATCTCTTCTGTATCTAATTGTACGTATAACTATTATTTATATGTTGTATAACTAGATAGGTATTGTAGTGCACTTCATTTGTATGAAATATAATGCTAGTAAAACTAGGGCTATTAGGCACTGGTCTCACCTCGAGCTCCTAAGCTGTGAACTATCGGCTATAAACACAAACAAAAGATACTTATAAATAAAAGAGACACGGCGATACTCGCCCAGCTATCAGCTATCACCGCCGGGCGAGTATCGCCGTGTCTCTTTTATTTACTTGGGAGTGCGTATCTTTTGTTCGTGTTTATAGCCGATAGTTCATAGCTTAGTAGCTCGCGGTGAGACCAGTGCCTTAAGCTAGCACAATGCTGAATCGCAACCGATTTAAATTTAGTTTTTTTTTTTATTTTGTATTTGTTTTCCGATGTTTTTAGATTACTCGTTTATTGTAATTTGTTTTTATTATTTAATATTTTTTTATATTTCAAATTCTTTAAATACGGAATGTCAAAGGACTTATCAAAACAAACACGTCAGAAATGGCGACTCGGAAAGATTCCTTTAAACTGAAAGTCACAGAACTAACATGAAAACGTAACATAAAAATCTGCTTACCATTTATCGTCTCCTTCTAGATGATACACTCCATCCACGTGGAGCCGGTAGCAGGCCTGCACTAGCGCTGCTTGCGGAGACCCAGACTTCACTAGCTCCTCGAATGTTTCCTCTTTGATCGTGAAGGGAAGCACTGGCAGGTAGGAAGAAGCATCGCCACCGATGAGACACTGAGAAGAAAAACATGTCATAAAACTACCTCATAGACTCATCAGGGGCTACCACGATGTACTAATGGTATTCAGTTTAGGACCTAATCTGAATCGCGATGAGTCAGTTCCATCCAATTAAATTGTTAAAATCTGACAAGCTGAACCTAAACTGAATCGCCATAAGAGATGATGGTAGTCCCAAGCTTCTTGTACACACCATTCATCAAAAGAAAACAAAAAAATGTAAATAAATACAGCTGACTTTCCAAAGCATACGTCATTGACACTTATCGTGAAACACTACGTTCGCAGATATATATTTTGTATACAAGATATTATGCATGTGAACTCAAGGTTTAAGGTTTTAAGTTGGTGATAAAACCAGGATTGTATTCTAAAAGTGTTGGTGATAAAGTCAGGATTGTATCAAGTTTTCCTAACTAGTGCGCAAAAACGAACTTTGCGCACGCTTCGCGCGCTGTAATTTCTCTTTCTGACGCACTTGTTATGAAAAAAATCGTCCCTTACACGTGCAAAAACTTTTTTTTAACTCGGGTGATTGTCGCCCTCGTTTCACTCGGGCTCCAACTTTCACCCTCGCCGAAAAAAAGTTTTCCCGCACTAGTTAGCAAATGTACTATTTTAGGTTTTTACTTTGTTTTCTACTGATGAACGGTATAGGTGCTTAAGAGGACGGAAGGGTTGACAGATTAAATTTCAATAAAAACTGGCGCAGGACCGGTCATTGTGGCAATCATTGGGGGAGGCCTATGTTCAGCAGTGGACGTCATTCGGCTGATATGATGATGATGATGATGAAAAACTGCTGTCTATCTGTAAGCTATATCATCACCATCATCATCATCATCTCAGCCTTAACACATCCTCCACCTCCACATGTACCGGTTAGATGCGATCTGCATCCAGCGTGTCCTGGCGACCTTCATAAGCTATATAATAATTATAAATACGACAATAAAGCTTCTTTACAAACTTGACCCGACTTTACGTTTTAATTATAATTTGAAAAGATAATAGAACTTCAACACTGTAAAAACTATACAGTAGGTAGGTATTTTTATATACAATTTATAATCATTGTGTATTCAAATTAGCTTTTTATTTATTATTAAATTTACTAAAGAAAAGTACAAAAAGTGGTGTCGTCGGCTTAGTCTACCTCATTTAAATTAATCGTATCTTTGTGGAACGCGGCTCAAATAACAAAGCGGACTTTATTTTATTATACTCTAAGCTTAAAGTAGGAAGAATACAATACGTGAAATTTATTTTTATCTTGCATTCTTATATAACGAGAAGATCCTGACTGGATTTATTTAAAATTAAGAATATTTTTATCGCAATGGGGTCAGTAAGTACTTACAGATTTCATTGAGGTATTTTGAGGACATTTATTATTTACGAAATAAAATATTATTTGGAGGTAAAATACATTATGTACGAATTATATTTATCAGAAGGTATTTTTGTAGGTTTTCATTCGTATACATAGATTAAAGTTAGTAGTCAAATTAGGAAAAATAAATAATATGGGGACAAGTTAATAGGAACAAGGCCAGTAAGGAACTAGACTTATCACTTAGGAAATAGTCAAATTTGGAAGTGAACATAACAGTAAGAGACAGATTGGGAAGTGGACCAGAGGCATACATGTATCAAATATTTATTTGAAAGTCTATTAGGTATTAAAACTTAACAATAACGTGTCTGTTACGTTTTGTGGACCTGGATTATTGCTTTAATTGATTATCACATTATTGTAAAGCGATCTACTTGTAATTCAATGCAAGTTTAGGACATAGGAAATTCTAAAATTAAATCCATCAAAATATAAATATACCTACTTCTTCTATACAATAAATATTTCTATACCTAAATACACGCATTAAAAAATAAATAGTATAGCAAAATATTGATATTCAATCAAGTAGAAATATCGACGACACGTCCTCAGAGTTCAAGAAACTTTGTACGTTAGAGATTGGTAAATAACTGACAGTGCAACAATACACAGTTTCGCCAACTAAGCGAGCAAGTTCAAGAAACTTCTAAATATCATTAGATTCACACAAAATTGAGCATATGAAGTTTGGGTAGGTATTATCCAATTAAAATGCTGGTAAAGGTAGGTGTCTGAACTCTCGCTCGGCTGATGACACTATCAGAATTTCGCAAGTAATCTTTTTTCGAATTTTTGATGAGTGCTTTGATTAGAAAATACCTAAGTGGATGGAGATGTTATAGGCACATTAATAAATAAATTGAGGTGAGTAGGGGGAATACGCAATGAAACGGCCGCGTTATGGAACGGACACTGTTGATCTCTTTAAAAAATCTTTTTTTTTTTGGTCATTGTCAACACTGATGACCATACATAATGCACCATAAGCAAATCAGTGTTGCCAATGACCAAAACATATTCGTTCAGATTTTTTATAGAGATCAAATTTAATAGTGTCCGTTGCATAACGCGTCGGTTTCATTGTGTAGGTATATCCCCTACTATTCATAAAGGTAAACACGGAAAAGAACAACTACCTTGCTGTTTTGTAAGTTTGTACATGAAAGCAAACATGGTGGCCATAAATATCGGAATACGACTCTACTACCAAGGCGTTATGGTATATATATTATTTTGATATTTATGAGCACCTGATATTGTCTACATCATTATTTCTGATGGTACCTGTACGGATCTAATGGATGAAGATCACAGAAATTTAAGACAAGTGTCCCCTGGAGGCATATTATTTTAAAATCCGGTTTTCTAGTTTCGTTAAGCCTTATTTATCTCATTGATCATACAACGTTATGGAATCTCACCAAGTAGTACCCAGCCTTGGACGTGTCATGGCAGCATCGGATCTCGTCGAGGTGATGACGGAGCAGCGCTGGGCTGTTCTCGTCACCACCGTCCGTGCCGTAGTGCATGTCCAGGAACTCGATCTGGAAGATAGCCTTAGTTTAAAAGCGAGCATAACAAAACCTTATCACGCGTCCGGATCATGCGTCACAATGGACCCAGAACTACTAGACATGAGAGTTGGGCTATTAAATAGGTATTTAAATCTACGTAATAATTATGCATAGTCATACAAAGTCGAATTCCATTGCAGAACTGGGATATTCATATTTTCATTCAGAGTAAATATGAACTGTGAAGAATCTGTGGCTAGGGTATTTAACATTATGGAGGGTAGTTGCCCATAATCCTTTACTATTTAAATATCAAAATCTGGTTGCTTATGATGGTCCTGTTTTCATACGTGCTATGCGTCACTTTCGCACTCATATACTAGAACGTGGCGGCAACGACGACAAACGATAAATAAACGAAGCCTACTGACGTATGTACATAACGGTACCTAATTAGTAATTAGGCACCGAACTTATAGCATAAATAGTGAAGTAGTATCTAACTGGACTGTAAAGTTTTTCAACCAAATTGGAAACAAAAGGTATCATGCTAATTATACAGTACTGAAACTATAAACTAGGTACCTACATGTTTGTCTGCTACGGGAATGTGAAACAATAGTTACAAAATTTGTTTATTGTAAGTATTACAAATAAATAAAAATTTCAAACTACATTAATTATTTACTTTCTGCAACCTTTATAGTTTTAATGCAAACTGGAAGGTACCTAAGTACTACGAACTAAAATATAAACTCAGTTTTACAGCCATTTTCTCTCTATTAATGGAGCCTTTTGTACTGAACGCCAGTAACAATTAATGGGAACCTACCAAGGTAAATGAATCAATTTTCAACGACTATTATTTTTTGCTCGACGCGTATCCCTGCCCACCCATTGCTTTAATTATTTTGCCGTTAGTGTCAACGAACATCTAAAACTACATCTAAAACTTCAAACCCTAGTTAACTCTTAATCCGATGGCGACTGTACCTATGTATTCGTCCAGCCTTAATTTGTCACGTAATATTTTGTAATCTAAATACTAAAATATATATGGACCAATTCATCAATACCTACATCTAAAACTTACGCCCTAACTCTCTAAACGTATAAAATGTCATCCCCGCACGACTTCAAATCCCTACATTGAAGCCACCGAATGCAATTCACTGCAGTATACGGAGCCGCGTCAATCCCTTAACGAAAGTGGTTTGGCAGAATTCTGTCGACAGAGCCCGTCGCCAGCGCTCCAAATTTCGTCAGCAAATAAGGCTCGAATCACACATGCTTTGTAACTTTTGTTTGGAGTTGTTGGAACGTGTTCGGGTGAAGCCTCGTTGCTGAAAGTATTTACGCGGCGGCAGGCTAGTTTATTTAATGCAGTTTTCTGAGTTTGGAGAGCTAAGTACATAGTAGAAAAGATTAGTTTTACGGCCTACGATTTAACGTACAATGTAACTTACTATTTGTGCCAGCCCTTATAGAATAACCATAGCCAAGTTATACTCTTATCTGTAGGTTATTATGATGGTCCCGTTTTTAATCGTTTGTTGTTGTTGCCGTAAGGTTCTAACAAAGAAGCAATTGCGAGAGTGACGAGTAGCACGATAAACGGCAAACACGTGACCATCTGTGCTTAAGACGGGGTACCACAGAATCTATCGGTACTTGAAATCCGTAAGCCGTCAATACAGTAGATATTCTGTTATATGCAGAAGAGTACATCACACATCTGAAGTTGAAGGTGTCCATAGGTTTTTATACGTAGTACTTAGCCTATCAAGCGATCAGTTTTAACATCTTAATATGTATAACATAAGATAAAGAAGAGGATATTTATTAAAATACTTAGTAACTATAAACGCTAAGGTATTCTTATTAATAACGACTTGCGGTTTGCCAAGTTGTGGATATCTTTACTTGGCTTTTTACCTACTGTTTATATTCATAGATTCAGTAATTTGTAATTGCTGTTGATGTCCTTAATAGCTAAATAAATAAATAAACTGACTCTGGTTATTTAAAGCACAATATATTCTAAATAGTTGCACGCTAGGCTGTACCTAAATCCCGTGACTAGGTCTATTATAGACCGACTGAAAGGGAGTCCCCGATTCCCGAAATATAAGTTGCACACGCGATGCGGACATTTTGGGAGATCTCGTGATCTTTAATCTGTGTATAGACACGCAACAAAAGGCTATATAATACTTTAATACCGATAACAAGTTGTCTATCTATATGAAGTGTTACAAATTCTAGCCTGTGTTAAATACCACTCTTAAGCATTATTTTATTATAATCTCTGTAGGCAGTTAAGGTTGAACAGTCTGAAAATCGTCGAAGACCGTCGTCGTGATGATGATGATGATGATGATGAGGTAAGTAATGTTAAGACCATTTCAAATATCCCTGTAGAAGTGAAACATACTCAATTGTATCTTATTATCTTTACTACCACTCCTAGCCACTATTTCATTGTTAGGTAAGCTGAATGATATCCCAAATTTTTAACAATTCTCGGTCCAAACAACCACTTGTGCCAAATAAGTTAGAACAAGATACCCGCAGCCCCAAGTTATTTGTGTAAGTAAACCTGTCGGAGTTTCCAACTTCTCCGGGCTTAGCTGATGCCTAAATAAATGGTATAGTTGAATACGACTCCAGAACTCGCTAAAATATGGAGGAGCCTTATAAATTTATGTAACGCTTCTGTTCGTGTGCCCAACCTTTTTCTGACCAACTTCAAGCCGTATGTTTACTGCTTTACACCGACCGCAAAGTTTGGTAGTTACTCGTACCTACATGCTTTATCTTGTAATATTAATTTTAACTTTGTCAGAAACGTAGGATATTATACCAAGCAAATTTAAATCATAATTTATCATAGCATCCATATTTTGTATAATAACTACGCTGCAGAACACACATATAGGTACATAATAGGACACACGTATCATAGGTTTGAACGTATGAAAAATGTAACATGCATACTCTATGAAAAATTTACCTTCTCATGCATGATTACCTAATGTTTAGGAATTCTCTAGACACGTAGATAGTCAGACGAGATTAAGAAAATAAACTTTATAATAGGATTATAAAGCGTAATTATCAGTATTAGAATTGTCAATACCTCAATGTGCCGATCATCGTATGTTGCTTGCAGTTCCGGCCCCACCATCTCCAGGATCTGACGCCTTTCCTCACGGAAGTCTGAAAGAGATACACATGTCAGTAATCATATACCTTTAAACGACCAATATTTTAATTTTTTAAAGACAATGTGCGGTCAAAAACCCGCATTGCTGACGTAGCTCGTAGTTGAGAAAACTAGGCTCAAGTGGGACTGAGCTGGCCACGCCTGCCGCATAAATGCATGCGGATAGGTGGGTAAGCCTAGCCAAGTGGATGCCGCAAAATAGGCGCGGACGACGCAGACCCAAACGGAGATGGTGGGACGATCTGGATGCTTGTCTTAACAACTGGCCGGAGGAAGGACACATATGGGAGTGGAATTTGAGGGGAGAGGCCTTTGCCCAGTAACGGGACACACAGACAGGCTGCATAAAAAAAGAAAGATAATAGCTAATCTAAGCATCTAGCGGGCCAGCAAGGCGGTGGCAACTGACAGGTTACTGCTTGTCTTCTGTTCGTTGCCGCCGCGATTTGGGCTCTACTTTTCACTTACGATCAGGTGGAGTGGAGCCACTTTGTTGTGCCAACATAAAATAAAAAAAAGGTAATCGAAATGTTATCTCTATGTGTATTTATTTGTGTAAGAATACATTTGTTGTCGTGTGGTGACGGCAGTAAGAATACATTTGTCACCACCCCAACTCCTCCTGCGGGTGTCGTAAGAGTCGACTAAGGGATTGAAGTGTCACTGACCACTATTTGATAAATATTGATGATGGGCAGCAGCGTGATCATAGTGGACACATTACTGCGATCGCCAATCCGCTTGCCCAGCGTGGCGATTATGGGCATTTACCTCCTAATGCGTTTATACGCATAGTTAATAGGAGAGGCCTACGTCCAGCAGTGGACTATCATAGGCTGATGACGATGTGTATTTACCATTGTAAACCGAGGCGACGTATATCTTGCAAGTCCTCGGGCCGGGCCACTTGTCGCAGTTCTGCGGGTGCCCCTGCAGTGCCTGCAGCACAGGGGGCTCGGGCGCGCTCATCGCGACGCTCTACCCGCCGCTTGAGACGACCCACCGCATTCTGTTGACAACATTTCATTTGAGTATGTTTTTTAACCGACTTCAAAAAAGGAGGGGGTTCTCAATTCGACTGATTTTTTTTTTGTTGTATGTATGTTACCCGATATCTCCGAGAATAGTGAACCGATTTTAAAATTTCTTTTTGTGATCGAACGTATATTACCCCGAGATGGTCCCGTTGGCACCATGTTGCGGTCTGATGATGGGATCTTGGAGAAATCGAGGGATCTCTTCAATTGTTACAGGTACATGTATGGCGCTTTTGGTAATTTTCATTCATTTACAAGAATTTGCATTCAGAAAGTAGGATTTGAGGAAACCAATGATGGAAACAAATCGGGAATCTTGGAGAAACCGGTTGAAGTCGGTTTTTTAAATTTTTATTTAAATTGTACCTAAGTAGGTACTTGATCTATATCTAAGATTGGCCCTTGTGGCATTGTACCGGGGATGCTGGCGGCATTTCCTCGCTGCATCACAATACTGATGCGTTGTGAGAGGAAGTCGCCAGCTCTTCGGTCTTTAGTTACGTCAACCAGACGTTTCGCGATCTCAGCAAACAATTTGCGTGCGATTAGTTAGATTTAATCTATGTACTTTTGTTGTAGTTTTGAAAATAAATATTTAATTTAAAAAAGTACTTGATTATTAAAATATATCGCGTATATTTATTACATCCCGATGTTTTCGTGGTCAACAAATGACAGATCCAGATGAGTCAGCCATTAACTTGGATTTCATGAATAACTGATATTATTTAAGTACTTGATAAATTAACAATCAATGTTCATTATTTTCTCTAAATAGTTTCTCAGGCCTAGACCAGATGCCGTTCTGCAATCGCATACGATAGGCGATAAGTCACGTGCCCATAATGATGTATGGAAATGGTCCCGTGATTTTTCGTACGAATCTATCATTCTCATACATTAATGACTTATTCCTTATCGTATACGATTGCACAATGGCATCTTGGCTAGGCCTACTGATTAGATTTTAAAACTAGTTAGTAGTTTCAGGAAATACAACTATTGAAACGGAACATAGACTGCACTGTGAATGTGGTCATTCATAATAAAATAATGTTAGGCAGACGAACTGAGGCATTTCCACTCAGGTAAACGAACACATAGCCGTTGGGATCCACCTAGTATATGTAACAAAGGCAAAGTGTATCTTCTGGATTATGGCATGTTCAGTTTTTTAGTATGGCAGTATTTTTTCTATATCCCATTTTATTTTTAAAAAACTATCTAAAATATTTTGAAGATACGTTGATACCTTCCTTACAATACAAGAGGTGTAAGGCTAGAACTGGCGTCGATTATTTATTTTGATTTTAGGCTTTATTAAAAAAAATAGTAATCAATAACTAGCCCTATTAGCCAATGTGGCATGTATAACCACTTCGATAATTTGTGGTTTGGCATATTTTGTAGTTTTGTACATTTTTATGTCTTATTTTGATAATTTTTGCTTCAGTTTACATACGAGGGATGTAAAGGCTTCGCAACGTCGGATTATTACATACACTCGATAGAATCCGTTTTGACAGTTTTGTTTCACGGATAACTGTCGCAATAACCGAAAACAATATTAGTAATGTCTGATTTTTTACAAACAAGCTTTCAAGCGTAAGATATTCGGCCCCGAATCGCACCGATGAATGTCTTAGAATTTGTTTTTTTATATATAAATAACATTATTCAAGGTATCTTAGGTATCAAAAAATAGGTACTTATTTATCCTTCCTATTGAGACAGAAATCTGAACTTATTACAGTGAGCAACTCCACCAAAGGCTGTTTTTGTAGCGAATTGAATTCTAAGTGAGTAAAATTCCACAGACCAACCCCTATAGATGGCCCTTAGGTATAAGACGACGCGCGCTCACTGACCGTATGTTTTTTTCCGGCTTAACACTTTGAGCGCGGGGAACTCCCGACGGGAGTTCTCTGTGGGAGGTCCATTTTTGCTAATACGAAGCGGAAAAATCACGGGATCGGCTACGAGCGTAGCGCGTAGCACTCGTCCGCAATGAAAGTGTTAAATAATACCTACGTGTTCACCGGCGAGGCGATCAGCGGCGATCAACTGAATAAAAAAATGTTTTTTTTTGTGTTTCATGCATTGATCTAAACCTTCACGATTAGCACTCGTATGTTTACGAAAAACGGGTTTAATAGGAATAATTTATTATACCAAAATATCTCATATACTAAAATAGCTCCTAAAGCCGGAATGAAGCCATTAGCCATTGCCACTGTTCTTGCTATTGTTGCCCAACCATCCGTAGTTTGCCTTTGTGAATCATAAATGGGATTAGGTAAATAGCACTTAGTTTTGGACTAAACGTTCACATTAATAAGGATTTTCGGTCGGATAACTTTATCTACGATGGACATTTTAGTTTGTCTATTTGTACGAGCCAGCCGGATAGAAAGTAAGTTCGCGTTTATAACGCGGTGGTAGCTCATGGTACCATTGATAAATTGTACAAAACTGGCCGTAATTGAGCTGTAGGCTTAGCAATGATTGATTCGACAATGTGTCGCGGCGAAATTGACTATCCGTCCCTCTTTTATTAATATAGTTAGTAAAAGACTGAAAATCTATCGCGCCGCGACATACTGATGCACCAATCATGTGCTAGGCGTGTTGTAGCTAGGGTAGAATAGATATAAACAATTACTATTGGCTAGCAACACATACATTCTGCTCTAGCGGCAATGGTTTTTATATAAATGTTTAACTTCTTACTTATTTTGGTTCACTCAATAACACAACATACATTGTATGAATGATGTCTTAATTTAATATTTGATAACATAATATTCAATATTGAATTTGAAATATTACTTCGAAATAGGTATTTGCGAGGAAATCCCCAAAACAGGTTATTAGTATATTTATAGCTACCTACATGTAAACGCGTGTATGGGTGCTGATACCGAGAAACTTTAAGATTTTCATCCTTTTCAAATAAATCACACTTAGGTAGTTGTATTTATTTTCCGAACGAAGTAATAACTTTGGTTTGATGCATTAGTTCCCGTCGAAGTCTGAAAGATTGAGTCATTTGAATTCAATCTATTTTCCGAAGTTTCAAAACTCCGTAACTTATTACATTTAGTAGTTTGTAGTTGAAACTTTACTTTCAATGCATAATAAAATAAATAAGCATCAGACTCTTCGGAAAAAATAATATGAGTCGGAGTTTTTCTACTATAGCTTTATTTATTATTTGGGATGGGTATAGTAGTTGGGTTTTTAGCTAGCAATCAAGGGTCCAGATGATTCCCTTAAGTAAAATAGTTAAGGGTCCATAGGAAAGTGATAAAAAAAAGTTTTGTTATGAGAATCTTCTTACCTACTGATAATACTTGTTTATTAAACGATATGTAATTTAACTCGTATGACACACTCGTGTGAAATAGGCTGGCTGGCTGTGTTAGCAGGGTGTGTTATATGTAATATACTAGTGGCGCCTACGGCTTCGTTCACTTTTTTTTTTATAAATTGTAGTCTACCTACGTGTTATTTTGATGTAGATTTACATTAATTATTGTATAGCTTCATTAAAATCCATTCAGAAGCTTTTACGTGAAAGAGTAACAAACATCCATATACCTACTTCTAAACATTCGCGTTTATAATACTAGTAGGACTAAACAGATTACAACGTTCGCTATTTCAGTTGCCCGACACCTTGCGCAACAAAGCATAAATGCATAAATGAAAACAAATTGGATTCGCTCGCAAATTGAGGAAAGGGACGCGCGAGCAGCTGATGCTCGGCTCTCTGCGATACGAACGGAGTTAAAAATCAGTCCCGTTTATGGAAATCACATGCGGATCCAACCAGCTGCAATGATTGTAGCATAACATTTACATTTTGTTGCCAAATTCAGAACAATGCTGAATGAGAAAAATGTATTTGAGAAAATGGTAGGTAATGACACAATAGTCGTAATAATAAACAAAGTTTCTTAAGTAAGTACCTTTACACTTTACAGGCCTATTTCGAGGTGAAGGTATCGTAATAGTACATTACTATAGAGGACGGGAAACGAAGGGCTACAGGCCAAGTAGATATATCTGGCCGAAGGAACTGAGGCCAGATAGGAATACGCGGCCTGTAACCCTGTTTCTCGCCGAGATTTGTATAGTGCTTTTCTCAAACTTGCCATGAAATATAAAAAACTGATTTCGCCGAACCATACTATCTAATTTGTAAATAAACTAATAGTACAGTATCGTAAAACATAAAAAAAAACATTCGCGCCAAATTTTTTTTAAATCTGTTTGAGGTATCCTTTTACCTGGTGGTATAGACATTATTTCTTAGGTAATTTTTTTTTCTGTGGCTGAATGTCAAGACCTAGTGTCACAATTTGACGTTTCAAAACAAAAGACAGTTTGTTTGCAGTCCTAGGTGTGAAATAAATACATGAAATCTCTTTACATATCATCTTAGCATATGACACCGGATACATAGTATTTCCGGGTTTAAAAAGTAAGTAACATCAACATTGAGAAAATAGTTATTTGTTGTACAAGGGAGGAAAGTGGTTATTTAATCATCGTGCCAATATTGAGACCCGAGCTAGCGAGAGATTCCAAATTAAAAATGGAATATCGAGCGTTGCGAGGGTTTCAAGGAACGATAATTAAACAAACTTTGCTCCCTGACAGCAAAATCTAAAAAGCCTAATACTACAAGTTTGTAACGAAGTTCAGCCTCAGAAATCGCAATATGTACATACCTAATTAATTATAAATACTACCTAATTGTAAATCTATAATATTTTCTTCGGTTACCGCGAGGATTACACATGAAATAAAACTATGAAAACGGATAAACTCGCGTATATTAACTAATTTTAACTTCATTCCGACGTTTCGAACACTTTACAGGGTTCGTGGTCTGCGGATGACATTGATTTTCTGTGTAAATCTATGTTTTAGTATTGCAGCTTGTTCCATCATACTTCATTCGATATTCTAAAAGGTCTACTCTACATAAATGCGTTATAAAATATATAGACAGGGTTTATTAAAGCATCAGCTATGGAGTTGGTTTTACACAAAGGCAGTCCAATCAAAGGCGACACGCCGAGTGTCCATTATGCCTCTCTGTAGAACTGTAGAGACTATACAGGCGGTGAGATTTATAAGCCATACAATATACTTAAGCTGGCTTTAATGGTACTACGCTGGGAGCGTTTTTATTACTAGCACGTTTTAAGTGCTCTTAAACAACCTATTTATCACAAGAAAGCAGGTAATACCCTCAACAGTCTTTGAGTAAACTAACCATTTGAATTTTCAAAGTAGACATCATACTTACGAGTATGTCTTGAACTATTGGGCTCTTGACAGCCAAGAGGCAATAGTGTTAAATTTTTGACTGCCACAGTCGGCCATAGACCTCAACGGAAAATCGTAACTACCACTCCAATGACGGCATTGGAGCAAAAAAAAATTTTTTTTAAGTGAATTTGAACTTTACGGCGTCTTGCATAAGTTTCTACTGCATTGGCCAATGCCGTCATTGGAGTGGTAGTCACGATTTTCCGTTGAGGTCTATGGCCGACTGTGGCAGTCAAAAATTTAAAAAAGGAATGTAGGTACACTGAACCAATTGGAACCCCAGGCGATGTCGAAATGACATGTAGTATGAGATGTCTTACAATCTGATTAATAGCGTCACTTTGACATGATTCCCGAGAGGACTAATGTTCCAATTGGTTGGCACTGTACGCGGTAGAAGCACCCGTAGAATAGGTACGTAATGGTCACACTGGAGCTATACGTAGTTAATTAGATATTTCATGGAGCCAGTTTGGTATATATTATATATATTCTCTTATTATAATTATTCTATTTTATGTAAAACGTACCTATTGGATTGAAATTAAAAAAAGTAGAAACAGGTAGCAGTTTCACATTATCACATCATTCAGCCTCTTTCAGTCTACTGCTGGACGTAGGCTTCTCCTGTCAATTGTGCGTATGGACATATTAGGGGGTGAATCGCCAAGCTGGACAAGCGGGCTGACAATCGCAATAGTATAGTATCTACTGTGATGAAGCTGCTACTCAAAACGAATAATCAGTGACATTTCAATCTTATGACACCCGCGGGAATATTTGAGGTGGTGACAAATGTATTCCTACTGCCGTCACCACGCGGCATAGATGGAACTAAAATGATTTTCGCGTCACATAATGGTGGCTCTAATAATGAATTTGAACTGGGTAGGTAAGGCTCTGATCTGGTCAATCAGTCAGCGAGAGTGTGAAATAGGTAATTAGGTATGTTCCAAGTCCGTGTTACATTACCGCCTTGCTGCAATAGTACATTACTATAGAGGACGGGAAACGAAGGGTTACAGGCCAAGTAGATATATCTGGCCGAAGGAACTGAGGCCAGATAGGAATACGCGGCCTGTAACCCTGTTTCTCGCCGAGATTTGTATAGTGCTTTTCTCAAACTTGCCATGAAATAAAACGAACTGATTTCGCCGAAACATACTAAAGCCTAACAATTTTCTATTTGACCCTGACACAGTGTCGCTACAAACAGTTTACCTATGGCAATAATGTGATGTCATGTCAGTAACCAATTGCAAAACATTTTTCAATGGAATACTATTCAATCCTTCGTCCTTTCTTTGGTTTAAAGATTTTATTGTATTTAAGACGATTTTTCTTGCTTCTATTGGTATCTTTTTCGGCATTCTTATGATGAAATCGTTTAAGTCGCGATATATTTTATTTTTGTTTACATCGGTGACATTCGATGACATTCAACGCCTGGCCTACTACCGCGAAAATCGAAATTCGTAAATTTCGAGGATGTTTCTCTGTCACTCAAACGAAGGCGTCATTAGAGTGAGAGAGACAAATCCTCGAAATTTACGAATTTCGAATTTTGCGGTAGGGCCGCTGATGTCAAACAGTAATCATTGCCAGTAAAATAAATTAGTGTCACTGAAAATCCGCAACATGGCGAGGGTCAAATAGTAAGTTGTTAGGCTTTATTTGATTTGTAAATAAACCAATAGTACAGTATCGTACAACATTAAAAAAAACATTCACGCCTAACTTTTTTTTTTAATCTGTTTGAGGTATCCTTTTACCTGGTGGTATAGACATTAGTTCTTAGGTTATTTTTTTTTCTGTGGCTGAATGTCAAGACATAGTGTCACAATTTGACGTTTCAAAACAAAAGACAGTTTGTTTGCAGTCCTAGGTGTGAAATAAATACATGAAATCTCTTTACATATCATCTTAGCATATGCCACCGGATACATAGTATTTCCGGGTTTAATTTAAAGTAAGTAACATCAACATTCCGTAGCAAGTTTGAGAAAAAGTACTTTTATTTCCACGTCTGCTAAACTAGTCCATCCTTTAAACTAAACTTTCAAAAACCTCTCTCGAACTATAGGAAATATCAATTCAAGAAATAGTTTCCCCTTGGATATACTCCCCGTACATACTCTACTCCACGTCAAAAACATCAACTAACAAATTTAAACACAATTTTGATTCACGAATTAAGGATACTGAAATAACACAAAAGATGCTTCCAGGGAAGCATCTTTTGTGTTATTTTTTGTAGCGGAAAACAGAAGTCCTACTTAGAAAAACGTAACTTTCGGATATCTGTCTCCATTACTCCAATAACAGTATCGTTGGAATGACAGAGACAGATGCTCAGAACTTACGAACTTCGATGTTCGCATTAGGCTCACAGTATACGCACACGTAGGGGACGCTTGATACGTGAGTTACGTGCCGAGACGCACCTGCGTCATTACGATATTGCTCACTCTACGAGCGCGGCTGGTACATCAAGATTTAATATCAATTTGGTGACGTTAGCGTTATTTAGTTGTAAATACTATAGGAATCTTAACACAGTAATTGCGTACATGAATTGCGTTAATTTTAAACGGTATACTTAGTAGACTTTAATGTCGAATTTGTATATAACTTTTCCTGATTGTTTCTGTCTATCTAAAATGTATCTTTACCGTCCGCTAACTCCGTGGATAGTGAGC
>JALPQI010008630.1:0-38330 GCA_025490895.1 Thaumatotibia leucotreta
TAGCTTTAAGTTAAACTTCAACCCAAAAAAAATTGTAATCCCCTTTTAACCTTTAAGAAATGATTAAATTAAATTTCTTGTACTCTTGTAAAATACCTTATTAATACTAAAGTTTCAAGTTCCTAAATTAAAATAAATTTGGAATCCCACCTTTGCACTCTTATCTTACCAGAAAAAAAACAGCTTATACACGAAGTTAGACATTGTCTTGCAAATGGAACAATAAATTGACTCTAATTGTTTACATTTATTTTTACCAATGTATAAAATACGCAATAGAATGTCGAATTACAAGAATATGTTTGTAATTTACCATTTTTGGAGGTACCTACGTCACATAAACGTGTACGAGTATTTGCTCGTGCTATAATCAAAAACATAGTACCTACCGAAAAAAAAGCAACGTTATTATTAGGTACTTGTTTGTGCAATATGCAATTGCATATTCACAAACAAAGTCATTCATTCATTCAATGCAACACGAAAGTTACCTCTTACCTACATGTATCCTAGGTACCTACTCGTAATGTAGGCACGAGGTTAAATAAAAACATTAAAATGTATGCAAGGTACCTACGTAATTTTTGCGTTACTATTAAGAACAGGAATACCCTCGGTTCACCAAGGAGCAGTTCATGACAGCCATCGTTACCCTTCTGCCACTGACGACGACAACTGCGACTGGTCTGGTGACGTGATTATGATTAAATCTTGTTATCCACATTGTAATCCACACTCCTTTTTTTATACATTAGAACAACCTGTATATTAGCAGCTCCTGAGGTAATAAAAAACCGGCCAAGAGCATGTCGGCTCATGCTAGGGTTCCGTACTTTTCGGATATCTCTGAAAATATTGACTTTAGAAAAAAACTTTGTTTGAAAATCTCTTATTTTTTCAAAGACCTCTTCAACGATGCACTGCACACTATAGGATTACAGCAAATAAAAAAATCATTCACACTTCACCAGGTTAGGCACCCCGAATTTTTTTTTCTATTTTTTATTTTACCACTTTGTCGGCATAATTAATATTATGTATATCTGTACCAAATTGCAGATTTCTAGTACTAACGGCCACTGTGCTATGCTGCGGACAGACAGACGGACAGAGCAAAAACTATAAGGGTTCCTAGTGTACTACGGAACCCTAAAAAGGTACAATAGTATGAAACCTCTTTTAAAGAGTAGCTTAATAAATACTCTACATTTATCAGTTCCTTAATTCCTTAAGGGTTAAGGAACCTACCATCTAAACTGGTCTTTGTCCAGAACTTGTCCATAACATACACAATCAATCAGAAATATCTGCCAAAAGTGAAACACGTGTCGTTAAGGGGTTCCGTTCTGGTCTTTATCAGCAGTTCCACCTACTCACATTAAAATGCATAAATGATAATGCTTGATGTTTAAATGATAATACAGAATCCTAAGGTTCCTAAGGAAACACCCCATCAGAACTGGTATTTGACAATACCATGACATTACACGACCATCTTCATTGCTTAAAATGCATAACCAGTTACACACATCATACAAAACACCAAAGTATTCCGAAGTTCCGTTCTAGCCCTTCATCGGCAGTTCCACTTCCCTAAGTAATTACTTATGCGTGTGGATGCATTAGGAGGTAAATGTAAATCGCCACTTCAATCCCTTTTTCGACTCTTGTGACACCCGCGGGAAGAATTGGGGTGGTGACAAATGTATTCTTACTGCCGTCACCACACGGTATTTGTGTACAGAACTGTAAGGATTACTTACTCACTCTTTACGTCCTGCTTAATATAGACTCTGAAACAACCAGTAATATGTCAAACGTTTATCTACCAAAAGAAACATCTCAGAAGATGAGAGAAATTGTCTCAGTTCAGTGGATAAAAATCTAAATGGTACACTATACTATAAACGACTAGTATTAAAACTCTAAATGTCATACGAATAAATTTAGAGTTTATCAGTTTTCATATTTTTATTTCAAAAATAAATTACTTTCAATATAGAATGTACTGAGAAGATGCGGCATATACTTTCTTACCAAGAAATCGTGGCCGCAGAAATTGCAGTGGCGATGAGCACAGATTTTATTCCACAATCAACCATTAATTAAAGACTCGTATCACTTTGAATTTGTATACCTACTAATATAACAAACATATTCTATCTTTCTTATTATTATTATAACTAAATCGATATTCTATCGTTTTGACTTCTAGCCGTCACACGTGTTTTCAAATGACGTATTTTATTGCCAGAGTATAGAAAATAAACTCCATTACACCAAATCGTATTCGTAAACTTTTTTCATTTTTAATAGTTTTTTGCGAATGTAACTTATACGTGTTCGGTAGTATTGAGTTTTATTCAGAATCAGTTGTTATAGTTTTCTTGTGTTCCGTCATAAAATAACAAGAAACTTAAATAAATGATGGGGTTCGAAAGAATTTCTTCGTTCTGATTTTCCCTACTTATTTAAAGATACTTTGAGTACTGGCATCCCTTGACGTGTATGTATATGATTTATGTCATTTTCAATGTCAAAAAGAGCTGTCAACGGGAGCGATTTGGCGTGCGTCCGACCTCGAGGAGGCGCTCGCGCCATCTGAGTCAAAAGAGAATTTTGACTCGTGTCGCCATTTGTATGGAGAATATACGTAATTTTAAATTAAGGATTAAATTTCTCCGTTGTCTTTATGAGGAAAAATATGAATATGCCCTGATGCACTAATTCAGTTATCTGGCTTTTAAATTAAGATGAATATTTTATGCCCGTAAAAGAAAAATATGCATTGCGTCGTGTTCGAAAAATATGCAATTTTTTCAATTTTCGGTACATTTAGAGCCGATTTCTAGGAAATCCATGTAAATATAAAATATAATGTCAATTGGAGCCTCTGTACCGGTTCTTTCTGAATAAGGTCATGTAAGAAATGTGTTTGTAGAGTTATATTTACTTAACAAATTCTTTGTTCGAAAATAGGTCTAAAACGACAAAATCGGGAATCCGACCCTTAACGAAGCCTGTAGTCAATTTGCTGCTTCATTAAAAGACAGCGATGAGTATAAGAGAATGCGGATTTCTTGGTAGTCGCTTGTGAATGTAGATTATTCGATTTTCAATTCGATGGCGTTGTGTTTCTTTCAGATTAAAACATGTGTTGCAGGTTAAATAAAAGGCTGTCCGGCTTACAAAGACACATACGACTACATAATTGCAAATTGTTGCCCAGAAATGTCCCCCCAAAGCAATTGTGCAATTGTGTCGCAGTGGTAAAGACATTTTTTTTTAATCACCGCGCAGTTCAAAACCGTACATATTATAAAAAAATAATAAAATAGGTATAATAAAATCAATTTATTTCGCACAACTCACAGATCCGTACAATAGGTACCTATATTAAAATTAAAATGTATTTTTTTTGATAGCGGGTTAAGGAAATATAGGCAAATATAAAAATTTATAAGCATGATGTATTGAATGGGGGGGGGGGGGGGGGTGAAACTTGTCAACTACATTTTCAGGCCAATTTTTTTAATGCTATTAAATATGGCGTGCGTAGACCTATTACTAAACTTGTAGCTCGTTACTAGTTAAATAGTGCGATAAAAACATCATCTTAGATTTTGTACTTGACAAAGACATCGAAGTCTATTGTAAGTCTTTAAAATATACTTTTTACAAAGGCTGTAATTATCGGTTATGGTTCCGTTTGCTGCTTCATGAGCCATTGTGTCGCTCCGATGTCTCTATTTTGCGATTTTCTAAGGTGTGGGCTGGCTAAATGTTATTTGACGACGGCATTGTGAGCACGCCCGTGGCGCTTTTATATGTCCTCATTGTCCGTAGCTGTATCACTCCCACAATTTTGTTTATTTCGCGAATTCACTTGTAAGAGCTTGGAAGGAAAAAATGATGGATGGGAAGCTGGCCCGGGTTATGAATACGTGAGAAGTTATATGGCTCTTGGGAAATGGGGAAATCATTTATAACCCGTTGGACAAATTCAATACCGATATATTACATTTTATTTCAATTCAGAATAGATATGCGTATACGATTCATATATTCATATACCTTAGTTATTTTGCGTGTCATTATTATTATGTCTGCAATAATTATTAACTGAACTATTCGAATAACAAATCAGCTATTTTTTTAAATAAAATATTTTGTCATGATACGCAAAATTTATTTAGCATTTTAACTGTATTTATTGTACCTATTAGTATAGTGTATCAGGTTTTACCAGTGTTCGAGGCAGAACTATAATTCGACATGGGGCACTAATGTTAAAGTTATAAAGGTTTATTTTGAACAACTAACATTTTTCGATACTCAAATTTACAACTTGTCACTTTGACGTAATCTCATATCGAATATTAATGCAATGTTGAGCACTTGTTACTTTTCAATCTAGTATTCGTATTAAAAAAAAAACAACCCGAAAAGTTACGAAATATTCGATAGCAGCGTTCATTCTGTACCTAAATACAGGTAAATGCGATATTAAATGTCAGATTTCATGGTGCCAGTTTTTGCTCAGGAGGCTCAGGACAATACGTACAAAACAAATGCAGGTAAGTCAAAAGGAGTCAATGGAGCGAACATACACTTGAATAGCTTCTCAGAGGCGACACGTAGTCTATTAAAATCACATTTAACTAGCGCCTCCTTCAATGGCTATGATTGAGAGTCACTAAACAATTCATTCTCCCACAGCATCAATGGATGGCCCACATTCCTTGTGTAATCTTTTTAAAGCACAATGGTAGTAACAATGGCCAGTCCTTTACCATTGAAAACCGTGTAAAATAGTCTTGGTTCTACTTTAATGTCACTTTACAGAAATTCGAAGTCGACCATGCCGCCCAGAGTGCAGGTTCTAAAACTATACAGTATTTGAATTCCCGTTACGCCGAAATGAATCTTAAGACGCATAGTATAAGTAGCATTGTACTTTTTGTTATATAGCGCAAATCAAGTTTGTTATAGGTATTTCTATTGGCCACGGTCTTACTGTTAGCACAATACACTTTGTCTCTTGTTTTCTGTTTCTCTTGAACGACCGTAATAAATTTCCAATACGGCATTATACCCCCGTATGGTTTCCACTTGTTACTTGCGTAAGGCACAATATAGCTGGCGCGTAAATGAAGTATGTAGAAAATAAACTAGGCGCCGGCAACTTTTTAATCTTTTCATTACTTTAGACAATCGTTTAACGCATTTTATGGTGGCACTCTGCAAATATATAGGTACTTTACCTTGATTATAGGCAGTTATCTAGACCAAATCGTTTTAGTATTAGTTGCCGCATAATAAAAATATATTTTCTATTGTACCCTGACCAGTTTTTTATCGGAATCATAAAACTATGCCTTTAATGCAGTTCATAAAAGTGATGCGGGGCAGCTGAGTCTTATAGTGGAGAGTTTATTAGACATCTTTTTGCGAATCTATTCTGTTTTGCAAGTAACTACTTATTGTAAATATGAAAACACAAAATACATAGGTAATACGTGTAAAATTTAATATTAAAAAGTGAAGCACTGATTTTGATATTTGCCCGATTGATTTGATGTAATGTCATTTGGAATTGTATTCACTCTTAATTAAGTCACAGAAAAAATAAACTCGTTCATTGAATAGTCGACCCATATATATTTTAGAAAATTTAGAGTATTTCTACATATTTAATTACTTTTCCGACTATCTGATAAAAAACCTCTACCCAATAATAACACTGTTCCAAGGGAACAAATCCAAGAAATCACTTATCACAAACAGAGTGATGACATCTTATTTACCAACAGGCACTTAAGTTGAGAATATAATTTCACATTTCTTAGTACCTAGTCGCTTATTATGAATAAATGTAATCACCTCTGAGTACAATCAGGTACAAAAAAAAAGAAATAGGTATGTCGACAAACTCTGACAAGTCTTAATGAATATTAAGCAGAATTTAAATTTAATTTAGTATTTAAACAAATGTTTAATACTTTGGAACACCACATTGTGCACACATGCACAGAATATAAATTATTTATGAAGGTAAAAAAATATACTTACGTACCTACCTACAATAGGTATAATACTCGTTACGTTGTCGCGTAAAATTTTTGAAGACGCTGTCGTCTGCGTAATTACGCCAAACGAGGATCAAGACCTCTCCCTCAAACATCACCCCGACTATTTTACTACTTCTCCTTTACCTCATTACGGTTTATGAAGGCTGTATGACGTCTGTTTGCCGTCGATATTGTATAAAAACTCCTATGGTTAGGTATCCCTTAAAGACTGACTGGTACTTAACTTACAATGTTTTATTAGCTTTCCCTCATCAATTTAACTTAATATACCTCGTTGCATCATATCAAACAAAACGTCCAATGTAACTGCAAAGCATATGTTAATTCTAAATCAGAAATGAAAATAAATAAACACATGAATTAATATTCAATGGCACGCGTACAACGTCTATACTCCAAGTCTTATTTTTGAAAGGGCACTCCAGGTACATCAAGAAAAAACTTCAATAAATCTTCCTAAGGGAGTGAGGGGTCCCAAACCATTTTTTTGGTCAATGCGCGCCTATATAAACCGGCACAAGGGCCCATGGCTCTCATTCATTAGATCGCTCGTCGAACTATCGAAGCTCCGACAACCTTCTTACCTGTCTGTGTTCACGTCGTACGAACTATTTCGTCGCTTCGCTACGTCATTTCAAAATGGTCTACGAAGTTCAAAGCAAAGTTTCGGATTATCGCGTCTACTCTTCGTATATCAAGACTGAAACTCCAAGAATGATTCGCATCGCACCAGCTCCTGAGACGAAGTATTCAAACGGGGAGATGTTGGATGCCGAACCTAAGAAGTACAACTATAAAAGCAATCCATACTCAGGCGCGCAGGCTGCTTCCATAGCGAGAAGAAACGCCAGGGAAAGGAATCGAGTGAAACAAGTGAACGACGGATTTAATGCGCTGCGAAAAAGATTGCCGGCTGCTGTTATCGCGGCTCTCTCCGGCGGAGCACGTCGTGGTTCCGGGAAGAAACTCAGCAAAGTGGACACTCTTAGAATGGTGGTCGAGTATATCAGGCATTTGCAACAAATTTTGGATGAAAGCGACGCCGCGTTGGGTATTAAGAGAGACACGTCGACGACATCTACGGAGCTACCTTACGAGGTCGATGAAGGTATTTTTGCGGGTCGCAGCTCACCTTATTCTGAATCAGTGCCTTCACCAGCCGCATCAGAGTGCTCATCAGGTGTGTCATCATCATATTCCTCTAATAACGCACCGTGCTCCGAGTACCCCAGTCATTATCAGACCACAGAACAATTCAGTCCAATGGAAGAAGATGAACTTCTCGATGCAATCACCTGGTGGCAACAAAAGTAAAGTTAGTTTATTTCTAATAGACCATTTGATCTAGTCATTTGTGTAAGAAATAATGTATTTTAATTTATTGAAGTAAGTAATGAGGCTGTGAATTATTGTGTCAGTACCTAATTGAAGTTGCCACTAGAAATTATAAAATGTATACTAGACTATATTAAAACTATAGGTAAAAAGCAAATTGGTTACCTTCTTAATTGTAAAAAATAGGGTATTTAATATGAAAAATAAATCAACAATATGAAAACTATTTCTGTCGTTTCTGTATTTTGTTTTAATATACCTACCTACCAACCTACCAAATTATACACTTAAAAGTATAGATAATTCCTTTACCCGTTTTCATTTTAAGTGTATAATATTACTACACGTGCAATGTCGTGATGTTTAGTGAATTATTCTTAAATACGAGTAGGTATCTAATATTTTGACTATATTGGTACCTACAAAATATTCTATTTTGTCAAAGGTGAAATACCTTTGGCAGATTTTTCATCATTTAGGTAAAAGAGAAAGCCAACAATTATAGAAGAAAACTTTACCCTTAGGTGCATAATATGTATAGTAGGTAGTATCTCAAATTTTATTTCTAAAATGACTTATTAAACAATCGATGTCAGTTAGAACTCTGTCGCTATCATGTGTCATTTCGGTCGTATCATGTTTGCTACTCTATGCACCTAAATACCTAATGCCGCAGCCACGACATTGGTAAGGCTTAGCAGAAAACCATACGTGCGAGTGGGAGTACCAATATCGGAATCCCGCTCCTTTCACTCACTCGTCGCTGGTCGCCTTAGACCAATGTCGTGGCCGGGCCTTAAAGGGTTAAATCGCTACAATAGCACAAGATGTAAACTACTTCATGATACTAATTTCAACTTACAACGGCGTACCTCTTTCCTTCACACGGCATTCACTGATCGTATTTTCCTAACCGTGTGAAGTGAGCACGAGCAAAAAAATGTAGTTACTCGATACTCGTATCTCTGCAATTGAAAAAAGACCAATGTGGTTCATATATCGGCTTGATTAAGCCGTCGGTGCGTGGACAACGCGCTTGCGCATTGTTATACAAGATTAATGGTGTTCGCCGAGATAAGGAGGTGGGGGCTAAATGCATTTACATGTGCGAATAAAGGACTGATAAAAAGGGCGAAGAAAGGCGCTGCGGTACTCACCGTTTAGTGTTTGCGACACAGTGCCAGGTTGTGCGAGAGATCTGATAGCGCCCGCGATATTTTATTTCAAATTCGTTTATAAACGTAAAATCTACTTAAACAAGGTGTGACCATGAGGAAAGGAAAAAATTCTAACAACATATTCCTGAGACTAAAAGAAGCTAAAAATGTTAAATGAGTTTGGGACAAATCTGCAAAAAAAAAATATTTTGATGTCTGTCAATTAAGTGTGACAAGACTAAGACAACATGGTGACAAAATCGTTTCCTAAAATACGTTTATCATAGCGTAACGGTCTAAAACGGTTTTAAGAAAAATCGAATTTTCCCTTAAAATAGATTGAATCCAGAAAACGTCATATGACATTTTTTACTTCAGTTTGGTCAGAAATCCGCAGTTGAATTTTTTCCCTTTCATCTTATGCACGTAGTATAATATCATCGGACATCCTTACACAATACATTGATCAGTCCGACGGTCTCACTTTAAAGCTTATATTGAGCTTGTGTTATTGATCGACGATTTTTGTAAAAGACAGATATACTTAAATACATTAAAATTTGCTTCCTCCTTTTATAGCGGATTTTTTGTGATAAATGCCTTCACCGGAATTGGAACCCGAGACCTCTAGTTTCAAAGGCAGCGGCTGTCAATTAAGGCTAAAGTCTTAAAATATAACCTTATACAAATAGGTACTCGGTACTAAGTAATGCCTTTATAATTCTTGTTGAAAAATGTTTTTGTTTTAAAAGACAAATAAAAGAAAAAAAATCCTTAGCTTCAGAACAATCATTAATTTAATAATTATTGTGTACCTAAAGTATAATGACGCTATCAATAAATAACTATTTAAAAATATACAAGTCTAATTATCATTAAATTCATAATTATAATTACATTTTGTCGTAGATAGTCCTTAATGGAACTAACCGAACTACTTAACATAATTATAATAATTTTGCCTTACTCTTACATTATGATAATGTCGTTGACACATTTACAACCATTTTAAGAATTATAAAGAAATAAAATTATTCTAAACATAAAATTACTAGGTATCGTTTGTAACTGTAAGTAGTAATCAATATTATCGGCGTTGACTGAACTTTACGATAATGGCCGATACTAGAGGATTAAATGCTAGTAAAAGGAACAATAATTATTGCAATTAAACCTTTCTGTGTGATTCCGCTCGTTACAGCGCTTATACTATAAGCGTAAGTATCGATAAGTCTTGGGCTTACGAAGGTAATATACGGTATGTTATTTTCTTATGTAAAAAGGTACATTTTATAATAATTCCGTAAGTTTTGTTAAATATCGGACATGAATTAACTTCATAAGATATAAAAACTTTAAGCCATGAGAAATTCTGACACAAAGTCCTACGGTAACAATTTAATTAGTATGACTTTTTTAATGTGACGAAGGTAGACAATTGAGCTCTCAGCCCACGTGATGGAAAGCAGAAACTGAGGCCCATGAACATAATGATCAAAAAAATCGCCTGTGCGCTGCCTACCCTGAGGATTTAGATGGATTGCCTCTATCTATGCCAGTAATTACACCGGCTATCTTACCCCCAAACCGAAACACAGCAGTGCAAACACTGCTATTTAGCGGCAGGTTAACGGTTAAGACGGTGGTGACCCGGGCGGACCCTGCACGTGGTCCCACCACCAGCAAAATCCAAAATCAAAAATGTTCTGATTAAGGCCTGAAAACCATGTACCAACTTTTTTTTTGCAATCGACTCATAGGTTACAAAGTTCCCAGCTCGTTAAAGGGTGAATATCTGAGCGTTTCAACCGCCTAATTTCGGTGGCATCATTTTTGCCGCAGTTTCAATTCGTTACAATGTGCTACTTTGTCATTTGAAGGAGCCACGGTATCTTATACAATTGACGAAGTATAATATTGAGACGTTTAGAAACTTCGGCAAAAAAGATGCCACCAAAATTAGGTGGTTGAAACGCTCAGATATTCACCCTAAAACAGTGTAGGATTTGAGCTCAGTGTGCTTACCACAAATTGGCACTTACTTACATTAACGTCTACTCGATACGCAAAGCAGTCTATCACGCTCAAACTAATGTACTACCTTTACGTATTGAGTAAACGTTACTTGCGAACTCGTTGTACGGCTACAGCAGCACTAAATCCAATTCCAACTTTCGATCGGAAACGTGTGTCACCCACCTTCGTCTAGATTAAATCAAACCAAATAACAATCGTAATTTTTAATACATACAATGTTTCCGTTTCGTTGGTTGGCATAAAAAGTGCATTGGAAAGAATGATTTTGGTGGATTCCGGAAACCATTACACCGCATCGAAATCGGCTTTGTGTAGTTAATCTTATTATTAGCACGTGAGCTTTGTGCGATCGTGATTTTTGCTGAAAGTGAATCGTTAGGCGAAGGGTGTATACAGCGTGTAAATCCAATAAGGGCGAATTACTTTACGGTAGCCTAGGACATAACAAGTAATCCAATATAGGCGTGAATCTGTCAACGGGCGGGCCAAAAATATAGAGTAAACAGACATGTAATTTTAATTTTAACACTCGACATGTAAATCTAAATACAGCTAGAAATCTTCAGTGAACTATGACTACAGTAAACAAACCATAGAAAATAAACTGACCCACAATGTATTGTAATGTAATGTAACACAAACGCTTGTTGACAGGTAATTTCAAAAGCGGATAACATAACTGCCATAACATTGAATACTACGAAAATCTTTTAAAACCAACTAAGTGGTCAGAATACCTACCTTTTCAAAAAACTTCTTAATAATGGAAGGCAAAACAACTAGTGAGGAAAAGGAAGATAATATATTCATCAAATTACTGGATAGACAATATTAAAAGCTGGATGTTGGTGACGCTGCCATCCCGAAGAGATTAAATACGATAGGAATAAATTCCAAGAGAATGTTTCCGACGCCCAATGAGTAAATAACTTTTGTATATAGAAAAACTACTATTCCGATGCGGTCGTAATTGTACTATTAAATACCTAAACTCTCTTAGTAATAGAAGGCAAAACAGTAGAGGGACAAAGAAGCAGATATATCCTTGCAGATTACTGAATACACTATATTAAATGCTAGACTTCATAACAATGACAACTTGAGGAGATTGGCACAGTATAGGAATAAGTTCTAAGAGATGTACGCACTACAACTAGAAGAGATAACTTTTAATACATATAAATACTACTATTCCCTTTTTCTTATGCTACTTCAAGAATCGTTACACTGGTTATTTATTTGCGTAAACAATTGAAAGTGAACCTAATCCTAAATGATGTACAGTTTTTGCACAGATTATATCTGTTTCCGTTATCTTTCTGAGTTTACTATTGTTTGTCGATTTCGTTTAACAAGCCGCCTAATCCGTTATAATGCGATTGTTGATATTTTCTTTCAAACGGAGATTGTTTCAATGGGCTCATTCATTTGTGTAATGTTTATTAATCTTTCACTTTCACACTAAATGATTGATAAGAGAAGTGATTGTGATTTTTAATTGATTCCCTGAATATCAATCACAATGATTCATTATCAATTAATTGCGCTTTTAATCTGCAATAAATTATTTCAATTTTAATTCAATTTCAATTAACAGTCGATTTACAATACATGCCCATTTGGTATGAAGCTCATTACTCTCATTAGATATGAGTCCATGCAAATCAGTCTATTGAAAGCAGTATTAACTGAATGTATTGTGAAAACACAAATCAAATTATTTATTACGAGTAACTAAATATTTTGATTTGTGCTTTTCTTTTTTCCCCAGTAGTCACACTACTTAATACTATATAAATTATATATATTGGATGTTATATACCAAAGCAAAAACCACCAACATCACTAACGTCCGAGGTGGGAATCGAACCCACGTGCTCAGCTTTCGCGGCTGACGTCTGCACCGCTCGGCCATTCGGTCTTAGAGGTGCAGGCATCAGCCACAAAAGCTGAGCACGTGTGTTTGATTCTCACCTCGGACGTTGGTGATCTTGGTCGTTTTTTCTTTGGTATATGACATTCAATATTTTCAATCAGTATTCACTGTTTAATCATACGATTTATGCCAAATTACGTATGTAGATCGGCAATTATACTCTACTTACAGATTAAAAAAATAGATAGCCTCAGGATTTATTTGGAGTTCTTATTCCTAAGGAGACAATAGGTTATAATACATATAACGCTCAGAGCTCGAAGCCTATTCTGCTGCAGCGGGGAGTTAGGCAAGGAGATGTCATCTCGCCTAAGCTGTTTACCGCTGCACTGGAGGATGTCTTTAAGACTCTGGACTGGAGAAGGCTGGGCATCAACATAAACGGCGAGTACCTCACTCACCTTCGATTCGCTGACGATATAGTAGTCTTGGCTGAGACCTTGGAGGACTTGAGTACTATGCTCGTTGACCTCAGTAAAGCCTCCGAGCGAGTTGGTCTTAGGATGAACATGGATAAGACGAAAATCATGTCAAATTCCCATGTAGCACCAACTCCCGTAATAATCGGAGACTTTACACTCGAAGTTGTAGACGAATATATATACCTAGGACAAACTATCCAGTTAGGTAGGTCCAACTTCGAGAAAGAGGTCAATCGTCGAATCCGACTCGGTTGGGCAGCGTTCGGGAAGCTACGACACATATTTTCGTCCAATATTCCGCAGTGTTTGAAGACGAAAGTCTTTAATCAGTGTGTGTTGCCAGTGATGACATACGGTACTGAAACGTGGCCGCTTACAATGGGCCTCATAAGAAGGCTCAAAGTCACCCAAAGGGCAATGGAGAGGGCTATGCTAGGAGTCTCTCTGCGTGATCGGATTAAAAATGAGACCATCCGCAGCAGAACCAAAGTAACCGAAATAGCTCTCCGAATCGCTAAACTCAAGTGGCAGTGGGCGGGGCACATTGCGCGTAGAACCGATGGCCGTTGGGGCGGGAAGGTTCTTGAGTGGCGGCCACGTACCGGAAGACGTAGCGTGGGTAGGCCCCCCACAAGGTGGACCGATGACCTGGTAAAGGTCGCAGGAGTCCACTGGATGCGGGTGGCGCAGGACCGGTCATTGTGGCAATCTTTGGGGGAGGCCTATGTTCAGCAGTGGACGTCTTTCGGCTGATGTGATGATGATGATGATGATGACATATAACGCTCATAACTGTGAATCGCTCGGAGTTATGTAGGCTTATATTTCGGTAACTGCTTACCATCAAGAGTTGGCCGTATGCTTGTTTGATAACGAAGTGAAAAATAGGCATACAAACTAAAAGAATTAATATTAAACGATCACAAGACGCGGAGCTGTCGCATATGCAAATGGTTTATGGCCCAGTTTAGCGGATGGGAGCACGGATCGTCTGCGTCACTAACCACACTGAGATTTATACTATACGCAGGTTTAAGTGGCACTGGAAGAGGTGTCTTCGATCTTCTTTATTCGCTGGAATACATATAAGTCGGAGACAGTGTTATCTGAGTTTCCCAGCATGCAGACTTTGTATACAAGGCGTCAGGTAACTTCTGTCCTAGACTGTCCATGCTAAATAAGAATCTACTCTTCTGCTATATAGAATAAGAGTGATGTCATCAAGCAAGTTAGTGCATAAAACACAAACTAAAATTCACTACAGGTTTAGCGCTTAAGTGAGTTTTTTCCTGCGGTATGAAAGCGGGCGGAAAGGGTATGATTACATATAATATTGTTCATATTATCACGTGTTTAGCGAGGCAGAGTTTAGATACTCGTACGTCAAATCGCCCCTTCCCGCCGCGCTCCCATATCTCAGAAACAGATTCAGTTAAGGTCAGTAATATCCAGGGGGCTGTCATTGCGGTCGAATACGACAAGGAGATATCCATTGACATAATTATTTGATAAAAGATTGATGGGCAGCAGCGCCAGCAGCGTCATCATAGTGGACACATTACTACGATCGCCAATCCGTTTGCCCAGCGTGGCAATTATGTGTCCTCCTAATGCGTCTATACGCCTACGTCCAGCAGTGGACTATCACAGGCTGATGATCTGATGTGATGTGATAATTAGTGAAAAACACTAACATTGATAAATGTTTTTCCCTGCGTTCTTCACACGAAAGTTGTTTTTTTTAATCAAAATCTTTCGCTTGTTTGGGAGACAATATCAGCACAAGATCATACGTACGTCGTTACAAGCAAAATACCTATACAGCATTTCTCCGATTCCATAATTGTGTAGCAACATATCCAGTTATGGTATAGGGATAAACTAGCAGACGGATCGATAAATAATTGTCGGATATCGGCTTCCTCCGCCGTCGGCGCGGGCGGCGTGATAGATGCGGCCGGGGTCAGGAGTACATTTATCGAACGCTAACTGAAAATTAACCGTCACTCGTTAAATAAAAAAAAACTCGCTTTAAAAGCCACGTAGATCTCAAAATGGAATACGGTCCTCACATGGCAGCTATCGAAGGCCACGGACGATTGAAAACTTGTATGTACGGTGCGAGTTGCCCACCGTTTGAAAATCTGTACCAGTTTTGAAGTAGGTATACGAGTAATACATTAATATGTTGCTTGCACCTCATTGAACCAGTCTTTTTTCTAAATTTTTGCAGCAAAAACGAAACAAAATGGAAAACAATTTCATCATATTTTCATATACAATTTTTTCAGTAGCTACAACCCGAATCGCTTAATAACAACTATTGGAAAGTTTAAGTTAAATGAAGATTATTTTGCGATTTCCCACTGTGATTTTATTGTAATCGGCGTAATTAAAATTACTTCTTTTATTGGTACAGCTTTCAGGTTCAATTATAGTGGATTTATTTATAGAATTACTGATCCTCGATAATATTAGTTTTGTAAAATTGGGAGGGCACATAAGTAACTCTTAATACCATTCCACAATTTTGTTACTTTGATTCTAGAAAAAACAGTATGGGAGAAACAAAATATTAGACCATTATCAAAAACATTTTTTTTTTAGATTTGCATGAACAAATGTGGGCTATTATAACAGAAAACAAGCACCTGGGATCCAGTAGCAGTTGTTAGAAATCAATTACAACTTGGCGCCTCCTTTTAAAGATATCTACTTGACCGTGAATTGCCAAAGTATCCAGTTACAAAACTGAAAATTTATGAATGGTTAGAGATCTGATACTGTGTTTCAAGTCTACCAAAAAGTAAACGTTTTTGTTTGAAAATTGCCTGTCATATTATTAATTCATGCTCATTTTAAATCTGCTCAAGATGCTATTGCGTATGTTCCTAATCGGAAGACGTACCTTTAAAATGTGCAATTTGAGATTGATTTCCGCATGAAATGTATCAAATAAGTAACACTCTTCAATCGTGTTTTTTCTTATTTCCTCGGTTTACTTTTTGCCTTTGTGGTTACACAAAAAACGCGGTACCTATATAAGTTTTTCATCGCTTTCTGATACTTGAGGTATGATTGTTGCAATTTTGTATAAAGCATTTTAGTTCGCCAGTTATCATGAGCATTTTGAGGTCGGCTTTTTGGAACATTATAAGTGTTTAATATCTTACTGTAGCAACGTACAAAGTGTTCTTATTTATTAAAGTATTTTTGCTCTGTAGCTTTAATCTCACTATATGGCGTAAATTTCTAAAGTGGCCATGAAATATAAAAATAGGAGGCTCCTAAATATCTGAAGCTATTGTCATTGCGTTAGAGTGCGTGTTCAGATATTTTTTCGCACGTGGCCGCTCTAATAAATCTGATGGCCACTATACCTACCTATTATAGGTGTAGGTAGACCGGTAGGAACAAAATTGGTGATTTACAAGATGATCTTCCGCTGCTTAGTATGAACATAGTCGTAATTTAGGATACCAGGGTGCGTAGCCAAGATGCCAAGCACTAACATTCAGTCGCGAACGAAACGTAACTGTCTTTGTCGCACTAATAACGTCACAGAAATCATTATTTATACATCATAAACATATACCTACTCTAAGCAGAGAACTGAGTAATAGTTCGTAATAAAAAGGTAAAATATCTAACGCATTTTGTTGCCTGCATTAGTACTCAAGTTATCTTTACAAACGCAGATACCATTCCAATCCGTAAGCGCTACTATCTCGTCCATTACATGGTATGCTTACAGACTTATACATTATTTGCTCTTAACTGCATTTAGTTTCAATTTAGTTACAAAGTATTATATTTATTTAGTAATTTAATGGACCCGAGTAAGATCAAATCGCTACCCCAATATTACACGGTTCTATGTTACATTTTCGAGGTAATTGAATTTGGACTAAATGTCAATAAGACAATGTTTAAATTTGTAGTTGATGAAAGTGCAACATAGAACCTTGTAATATTGGGGCGGCGAAATGTCAAGTTAGAAGATAATGTCAGAAAATACGTTCTGCGGTTAGGAATACATGTAAACCTGTCACTCGGAATCAGATGCAAAAGTGTGCTTACGCTTACGACGTTTATTTTATTTATTTATTTAATCTTTATTGCACATAATAAATATCATACAAAAGGCGGACTTAATGCTATGAAGCAGTCTCTACCAGTCAATCATCGGGCAAAACAGAAAAACTGTGAGCGGTTCAAGAGAAGCTAATAAAAGTAATAAACAATCAACAAAATAACAACTGATACAATACTGAATAAACTATTACATAGATAATAATATATACACTAATATATATATAATATTATTATATACATGTATTATATATGTATGTGTGTAGTTATTTATATATGTATATATACATACATAAATACAAATATAGATAGAAAACACAAAGGAGACTCATTAACAATTATTAGTTGACGTTGGCATGTAACGATTACTTTAGCGTTTTCTCGATAAATACAGAAGCCCATCACACTCGCTCCAATGTATGTATGTGGCTGTAAACACTAATTCAAACCTTGCTTGCCAGTGCATGGTACGGCTACAGTACATTTCGATTATATCTGTCGCTTAAGTAATATTGATAGGAAAATATGAACCTAAGCCTTTTAGGGATTCATTTCATACCCAAAGGGTAAAATGGGACCCTATTACTAAGGCTCTACTGTCTGACCTTCTGTCACCAGGATGTTTAGCCAATCGCTAACGCTACGCAGTAGCGTATCGTAGTTTTCCCTTTCTCACTTTTTCACATTAGTGTGACAAAGACAGTTAGCTGCCTTTCGTTTACGATTGACGATTAAGCGTTAGCGATTGGCAACGTGGAGCGTGATAGTTAGACTGTTAAAAGTTTCACAGATGCTGTGTTTCTGTTGCCACTAACTATAACAATCAACACTGAAAAGCAGAATAAAATAGATATTTATAGGGATTGCCATACAACAAACGCGATTTTTTGCTCGTTTGGTTCAGGAGCCTTCGTGCGCGAGTTTTACTCGACCTACTCGCACTTGGCCGGTCTTATTAATTAATATATTCAAACATTTTTAACCTAGTCTTAAAAATTGAAATTGCGTTTGAAAAAGTTTTCTGAGCACCTTGCTCTAGATTCAAATATCCGTCCGACAAAAAAGTAATTCCTTAAGGGGACATTTAAATGTTTCTTAAAAAACGCCGGCGTGAATCCCATAAAAGGGATTATAGGTTGGGAAGGCTTAATGCGCTAGGATTCAATTAGGCGAAATAAGCTTAAGTGGGTATCCGATGTTTTGACAGCAGTTAAATTATCAAAAACTTAAGTCGCTTCCGTTGTATTAAAACTGTAAGGAGGGGTGACTAAATACTGCCCCTAGATGAGGTTGAATTTAAAATTGGTACTTTGATTTTATGGGAGTGGGTAAATAATTTAACATTTCCTGACACTTTTTTCCCAAGCCTAAGAAACAGACCGTTCGTCCACGATGCAACCAAATAAATGAATGCAAAAAGTGCCCTGCATTCATATTTAAATGAATTTTAGTTAGAGTATACTAGTAGTCCATATAACAAGTTTTGGCAACATTTACCTTTACCTTATATAACCTAAGCACGAATCACTCAAAAGTACTGAATAATTCTATCTCATTTTGAATGAAGAGCGCATAGAATAAAATTGTGTGTGTATTTACCCATTTTACAGAAACGGCAGTGGGTTCAGAGGATTTAAACTAATAAAATAGAATATCAGAAAATGGTTGAAATATCTAAGATGGGAATCGTTAATATGCTCATAAAAAGAGTACAGGCAATACAGGCATTTAATGCAATCGTTAAACCATATCAAAAGTGCAATACTGTGGGTAAGTAAATATTTTTTCCTTTTAATCTCACCACAGTTGAATAATGTAGGTACTTATAAATATTTGTACTCGAATCTTCCTGTGGGCGTAGTAAGAATCGACTAAGTGATTCAAGTGTCAATGAATATTTGTTTAAAGAAGATTGAGCATCAGGCAGTAGCTTCATCATAGTGGATACTCTACTGTTCAATCGCTAACGCTTTTCCAGAGTGGCGTTTATGGGCATTTGCCACCTAATGCGTCCAAACGCATAGTTAATATGAGAGGCCTATCTACGCCTAGAAATGGTATGCGACGGGCTGGTTATGTGATAATGATGTGGAATATAGTACTTATAGTCGATAACGTAAACGGGCATAGTACCTACCTAAGAGTCAAGTGTAATTACGGATAGCATTATCTAAGATCCAGTGACGCGTGGCCCGACATCCGCAAAGATACAAAATGCGGGCGAAAACAATGTGCATTATGCGCTACCTTTTATCTTATCGCTATAAACTTTGAGTTCTTTGTCGCCAGTTCTTAGCTCAGAATAATAAAGCCAGGTCTTTCCTAAGTTTAGATACTGTTGACAGTATTCAGGACGTGACCGGTTGCACCAGGGATCTGAAGAGATAAATGTTCTTTATTGCAACTTTTCCTTCATTCCGCTAAACGGAAATAATCAAATGTCCAATATAATAACCAGAATAAAGGTGGGAAATGCAAAACTCATCAATAATTCATGCTCCCGATCAGTGCAAAAGGCAATTTCTTTAAAAATACCCAAAGTAATGTTCCCACGACGTGCGAATAGCTTCCGCATCAGGTGCTCGGCTCGAAAAGGCTCCTAAATAAATTCCCGACTCAAAGGGTTCCCATATTATTATTATTCTGATTGACAATTGCCCTCTCCATAGCGAGCCTTTTTTCGGCCAGATATAAAACTAATATTGAATTGTTCCATCCTCTTCCGCTAGTTTTTTCCGCCATTGCACTGCATTTAATTTTATGAAAAAAGCTACTCTATTTGACGTGCTTTTAGCCGGAATATCAGGTTCATGGGAGGGTGTACAAAAAGATAACAGCTAAGACGAAAAGTTTCCTTTGATAAAAGTATCAGAATTGTATGCCACCCAAAGGTGAGAATGGAATTTGATTTAATTACATTATCTAATTAGATATAGGTAACACTGTAATGCTTACTTGGTCATTTAGGTTTACAAAACAACAAAAATCTGTGTTGAGTGAAAGTGAAGCTTCTGCGTTAAGCCTACAGGTCGTATTTCGTATATTCTTCAAATTATCTCATAGCGTGTTTGATACACATAGTGTCACCTTCAGTGATGAATGGCCGTATAGTGATTTAAAGGGGTACGATTTGAATGAAAAGGGATTTAATGGTGAATTTACTATCTTTGTTTGTACCCAAAGCTATAGTGCAATAAAACCATTAAATTAACCAAGAATTTCGAACAATATAAGTTTCCGTGCTGTTTGCTGATGTGACACAAAAACTATCAAGTTTATTCTCTGAAGGCTTAAAAAAGAGATGTAAAAGATATGGTCGCCATAATTAAGACGAGGTGCGAAAAAACGATCTTTCGTATTAAGATCAAATCTGAACATGTAAGACAAATCGCTTCCAACTATGTCAACCCTTGGGTGCTCAAAAGACAGCGCCCGATCCCATTTATCCATTTTTTAGCTCTCAAGTTACAATTAACAATGACAGCGGTCAGGTTGCGTACAAAAAAGCTACCACTGAATACGAAATACATTTTATACTTTTTTCTAATTTTATACGGGGACAGCTTCGAACAGTTTTATTGCGTTTAGTATTTTGTTCATATCTATATTTTATGAGCTTGCTTCGAAGTTTAGCGGCAAAACATCGGTTTCCTTTGTATTTCTTGCGTGTGATCTCGTTTGACAAAAGTGCTAACATATACGTCCATAAAATATTTTGACTTCTCTATTAGACATTGACCGGACAAGTTTCATTTGGGTTTTTTTATACATATTTTAGAACGTTACACTATCAATAAAAAATGCATCTTCGCTAGGAAACATTCCACGGACCGTCTTTTAACCCTTTCCAGGTGGTTTAATTATCGGTTGTCTAACGTTAATCAAAAACGTGTTATTAAAAACTATTAGGATATATCAGAGTGTGCCATTGTAATAATTTGCTCTACCTAATACTTGCTTGTCACTCACTAAGTTCTAATTTTCTTAAAAGTTATGATAAGTGGTTAGATCGTCTGAAGGTAGAAATTAATCTTTAAACATTGTGATTTAAGGCTGTAATTATTTTAATATAATTAGTTGAGTGCAAAGCATTATCAAAATATTTCTATTACTTAGTTTAATAATAAAAAAGTATTTCGTAATTTATATGTATGTAGATACCTACATAGAAGTTATAGCATTTGTAATGAAAAATCCTACCTCATTTATCCAATGACTCGATTTTTTTTTCTTTCTTAACAAAAGGAGAGTGTTATTTTTCATTCATATCGGTATTTTCAATTCACAACTGCCAAATAACGATAGCATCGATGCGTGGACGGCTGTCAAAAGTTATATTTATTTTCTTTAGAAATTCATAGAATCCATGCGAATTGAGCGTCGAGATGTTTGCGGTACCGCGTACAATGCGCACAACCCTTTGGCGACACAATGCGCGTCACTAATCTAGATCATGTGCGCTATTGTGCGCGCATTGTGGGCACCCCGCGCCTGCGCAGCGGGTAAAGGCCGCTCGGATATCTCACTCGATGTCGATTTATAAGAAATTACTGCGCTCCGGGGGCCAGGTAGATGCTCCCACGGATGCTACAATGCAAAAACTTTGCTCTTCAAATTTTGCAAACAGGAAATGAAAATATTATTTCTATATCCTTCAGCTTCCTATTGTAGGAAATAAAATGTATCTTTTTATTCGGATTGCTTCCGAATTGCGATACTTTCTCCTTTTGCAGGTAATGGCTTGCCTGCAATGAAAGCTCTGTGATTAGTGCGCTCTTTAGTCAACACGTACGTCGGACGTAATAATTTCGTCAATTATGTAAAATATTGGAAGATGTGTGTATTCGACTGGTCATTACTTTTTATCCTCTGGCTTGGGCTAACGGTTTGTTAATTTTGTGAACAAAATCTATAGAGTAGTACAATTTTAAGACCGATTCAAAATCTTATTCGAATTTCAAAAACTACATACCTAGACGTTAATTCAAAATTAAGAGTAAAAAGAATGATAAACGAATTCAAATGGCCGTGCTAATTTAATTTAATAGTCATATATGGCAGATATTGCTCGATCTATAATCAAACGACTTGCTAAGAAAGCGAACATTTTTTCAATTTACCTGTAAATAATGTAGTACCTAATATTGATAGTGCAATAGTGCAAGATGCTTCAATAAATACAACTTTGTTAATTGACTGCTTCTCGATACTTTCTTTATTCCAATTTGCAAGTCGGCGTGTGCCCAAAAGACTTCTGGTGTCATCCAAGTCTGGACACAACTTAATTGGTTGCAATATTTTTATATCGTACCCGTAACTACCGGCTTTAATAACAGGACATTGTAATAAATGATACAAAATGGAGATAAGTATTTTGTCTTGTAATATTTGGGAAGTCGTTTTTCATAGAAAATTTATTATTCGAAATATTTTTTGATTATGAGATATATTATAATTTAAAAACAAACGGGTCTTAATGGCGTAAACTTACGTTTAATTATATCCTGACTAGACATGAGCGCCGATGGCCAAATAGCCGGCGGCGGCGCGCCGGTCAAAATTGATCGGCGGCGGCGGCGAATCGGCGGCGTGGCCTTGAAAACAGTTGTTCATAGAGTTCATAGCAGGACCGAAATTTTGCATAGCAAAACTCAAATTGACAGAGGGATTGAATAAAAATGCTCTTTAACTATCGATACATAATTGACACTTAACAATAAATCATCATCAGCCTATCGCAATCCACTGCTGGACATAGGCCTCCCCAATTTCACGCCACCGTCTTCGATCTTCGGTTGCTCGCATCCAGCTCCTGCCAGACATCCTGCGCAAATCGTCGCTCCACCTTGCCTGAAGTCGTCCTATACGTAGGTTGCCCTGAAAGTTTCGGGAATCGGAAAAAATACGCATTTTAATGAAATAAAAGTACTTTTATTGTTTTTCAAAGTATTCTCCTTTGTGTTTAATACACTTTTTCATTCTCTGAAACCAGTTTTTAAAACAGTTATTGAAGTCTGAAGTGGGGGTTGACAAAATGGCCATTTTATAAGCGTCGACTGCTTCTTCCGCGGTCTGAAAACGCTGACTTTATTTTCGGGAAAGTAAAAAAATCGTTGGGACTTAGGTCGGGGCAGTACGGAGGATGGTCCAGTAATTCGACGTTTTCGCCCTTCAGATAGTCGTCTGTTTTCTGAGCGGTGTGAGGGCTGGCATTATCATGGTGTAGTATAATACGGCGGTTAGGGTTAGTTTTTCGCAGTTCAGCAAAAACAATCGGTAAACAAACGCCTATATACCAATCGGCATTGACAGTTCTTCGATCTTCAAGAGCGATAGTCGCCACGTGACCCGATTTGGAGACAAACGTGGCTACCATTTTTTTGATCGTGCTGCGAGAACGAACAACTTTTGTCGGCTTCGGTTTGTCTTCGTAAACCCAAACTCGAGATTGGTTTTTCGATTCAGGCTCATATGCGTAAATCCATGATTCGTCACCTGACACAATACTAAAAACGGCATTTGAGCTTCCTCCATTAAATCTTTTTAAAGTTTTGCGGCACCAATTGACACGTACCGTTTTCTGGTCGTCAGATAACAAGTGAGGAATCCACCGGGAAAATAACTTCCGCACGCCCAACTCTTGTTGTAAAATAACTTGTACCTGACTCATTCCAATGCCTAGTCTCCTGAATCTCCCGATATGTAACATGCCTATCTTCCTTTATCAGTTGGCGAACAACATCGAAGTTTTGATCGGTAACGGCCGTTTTCGGTCGACCCTCACGTACGTCATCCGCAAGAGACACACGGCCACGTTGGAATTCCGAATACCACCTGTATATGGTCGTCTTTGAAGGTGCTTCACTACTAAAAGCAATAGTTAATCGGTCTCCACATTGTTGTTGTGTTAATCCACTTTTAAAGTCATAATAAATCATTGCTCTAAAACTTTCGCGGGACAGCTCCATTTTCACCAGCGACTCAACGACTTTAAAAAACAATTGAAAATCGGACATTGTTTTATTTTTCTAAGTGGCCAGTGTTTTCGAATAATGAGACTATGCTTGTAAGAAAGAGGTATAACACATGTCAAATATACGTTCCTAAGTATTAAATTCCCGAAATTTTCAGGGTATCCTACGTACAGTCAAGTGCAAAAATAAGTATCGAAAGAATCCGCTCATAAATATGTTACGACGTTCTTATTACACAGAATTAGAGTGCACCAGGACATATTTTTGAACCTTTTTGTGTACACTTTATTTTGTCTTTGACTGTACCACGCTTGCCGAAACGCAGTCTCCACTCAAGAACTCGTTTACCCCAACAGTTGTTGGTTCTACAGCAAATATGGCCAGCCCACTCCCACCTCCCACTTCAGCTTGCTAATACGGTGGGCTATGCCGATCACTTTGGTTCTCTGCCGAAGCCGAGCATAGCCCTTTCCGAAGCTCGCTGAGCGACCTCGAACTTGTGGGCCAGCCGTACCATCAGTGTCCACGTTTCAGCTCCGTACGTCATGACGGGTAGGGCGCACTGATTGAAGACTTTTGTCTTCAGACACTGGGATCGACAATGTAAAGACTCGACGTAGCTTTCCAAATGCTGCCCAATCTAGCAAAATTGTTCTATTCACCATGAGGTGAATAGAACAATTTTGCTTTAGGAGGCAACTTCGAGGATGACCTCGAAGTTGTCTCCTCCCATCTGCAAATGTTTGCCCGAGCTATACAAATCTACCTCTCGTACTTGCCATTAATGTTGATGCCACGTCCTTTCCAAGCCAGTGTCTTAAACATGTCCTCCATTGCATTTGAGAACGGGTTGCGATTAAGGAAAAGTCCAACCGCACCAGTGTGAATAAGGAGGCATTGACACAAAAGCAAGGTGCGCAGGGCGCCTCGGAAAACTCTATGTGGCTCCGCCGAGCCAGTTAATTTTGGCTTACGGGTCGCAACACCGAGTAAGGCGCTCTATGAGTCGCGCCTGCATTATTTATTTATTTTGTTCAACTTTCGTATGAATGTCGGTTTTGGTTACAACCCTATCAGCATCCGGTAGGATTAGTAGCTGCACTAGCCATTTCCGGCAGCCATTGCTTTTTTCGTCGAACTTGATTGAACACACGCTGCAGTGTTTAAATTAATTAAAACTAATATAAAGCCACATTTCAGCCTAATTCCATTGTAAAACTAGAATTAATAGTGCCAACTACATTGTGCATTGTGGATTTGTGAATGCGGTGAGGTTTTCCCGAGTCCAAGGTGAACGGTAAGACGAGCTCGCACGTTTTCTGCTGACACGGACGCCCAGGATCGCTGGCCATCCACACGGACCTCATCCTCATCATTTAAGGTATGTAGTTGTGCACTATCGTTTCGGGAGTAATTTTCTTCATCAGTTTGCAGTTCGGTAAAATAGAATTTCTCGTTTCGAATTTCATAAAGATATTTTAAAGTTTTCATACAGTCCATTTATTAATTAATACAAACCGAATCATTGGTCCTTCGAGCCGGATACTCTGAAAAGTTGCCTATTTTAACATTAGAATATCATTATTTGTCGATTTTGTCGTGTCGGAATATTCTCTTTGATAAAATTTGTGGGTAAACTTTTAATTTCTAGTGTCGGGTAATGGCTGACAGGAAGTGTGGCTTTTGCATCTAAAAAATATTGTGTTGGCAGCATTGTTATTATCGTTCATTCCGGTCATTCCGTTTGGTAGTCTATGTTCGGTCGGTGCGTTTGGCAACAATTCGGTTGTCAAAGTCAAGTGTCAGTGTCACTGTCAGTGGTAACAGCTCATAATTTGATTGCAATAAACATTGTTTGTTGTTCTCGTATCGTTAATTTCTCGGTTTAAAACTTTGTTTATTGCACAAATAATGGGCTCGGACAGTGAAATGAAAATCGATAATCCCGATATGGACATGGTCGAACGGAATTACGCGGTAATGAGAATGGAATTATTATATGATTCTTCTAACCTAACTGGATATATCGAAAGTGATCTGAATCCCATAATCAATGATTTTCATCGTGCTCAGAAAGCAATAATGCTTAAAACGAAAAACATGGAGCAGGAGTTTGCGGTGACAGTGGAATTTGAGAGGAATTTAAAATCGGTTTTGACAAAATTACGAAAACGCTCTCCTGTCATAAAAGCATCAGAGGATCAAAGTGATCAAACGCATTCTAAAAGTGAGAATAATTTGGCAAAATTACCTAAAATAATTATAAAACCTTTCGATGGTAAATTAGAAAATTGGTTGTCGTTTAAAGAGTTGTTTGAATCTTTGATTCATAAAAGGAACATTTCAAATATCGAAAAACTGCATTACCTTTTGACATCATGTCAAGGTAAGGCATTGGATTTAATTAAAAACTTCCCAATTTCGGATAACAGTTACATTGATGCTTATAACACTCTGATTGATTTTTATGACAGGAAACGACAAATAACTTTCGGTTATTACGAAAAAATGTTGCTTTGTGAGCACGCAAAATCAAAAACTGCAGTGGAACTAGAAAAAGTAAATCGCGTATTTAAAGAAACACTGCAAGTTTTAGAAAGATTTGGATTACCTGATAAAAATTTTATGCTGTTTCATTTATTGTGGACCAAATTAGATAGATTAACACGGGAGGCCTTCTTACTTGAATTTAATTCAAATGAGATCCCTCAATTTGAAATTTTACAAGAATTTGTTGATAAGCAGATCCGTGCTTTAGAGGTGACAAATACTGGGACAATGCTAAGTTGTAATAATAGTAAAACTGCTTCAACATATAATCAACAAAAGTCAACAAAGCTTACTCTTGTTACCACACAGCAAACGGTCTGTGTCTTCCTGATCAGCATAAATTAGAAACTTGTGATAAATTTAAAAATTTAAATACATCGGAGCGGTTCAAATTTGTGAAATCAAAGGGCTTGTGTGTTGGTTGTTTGTCGAAGAGCCATAAAGTGAAACAGTGTCAGGTAGCTTGTCGATGCAGTATATGTGGGTACTCCCATCACATATTACTGCATTTTGAGAAGAAAGAGGAGGCCATACCCCAAGAGGCTAGCTCTTCACCACAGTCTTCAGTGAGTGGTTCAAATAGCCATGTAACTCTAACTTCAGTTGCAACAAATAAATTAGTATTGTTTGCCACAGCTCGTGTTGCTGTACGGGATAGTACTGGGAAATATCAAATTGCTCGTGCTCTATTAGATGGTGCCAGCGCTAGCAATTTTATATCACAACAGTGTGCTGATCGTTTGGGGTTGCTAGCGACTCAATCCAAGGAAACTATAACCGGGATAGGACATGCTGGAGTCAAATCAAATGGTTCATTACAATGTACTATTAAACCTATCGGAAAAGATTCTATTAATTTTGACGTCCAAGCATCATTGCTTCCATCAATCTGTCCTGAACAACCATGCTATGCAGTGAACACGTCGGAATGGCATTACCTTAAAAACCTGCCTCTTGCTGATCCGGATTTCGCGACACCAGGACCTTGAATAGACTTATTGCTAAACGCTGAAATTTTTGTATCTTCTCTTCTAAGTGGTCGCAGAAAGGGTCGACAGGGTCAGTCGAAGGCATTAGAAACCATTTTTGGATGGGTACTTATGGGGGATTGTTATGATTGTCGCGCACCATCTTTTACAAATTGTCGGAAGGATTGTTTTTTCGTTAATACTTCACATACAAATTTGTCGTTGTCGTTAGATGAATCCGTAAAAAGGTTCTGGGAGATAGAAAATATCAGTAGTTCTACTCAACCTGTTTTGTCGAAGGATGATCAGTTATGTGAGGATACTTTTGTCGCTAAATTTTGTCGCACGAGTGAAGGCAGATTCGAGGTACCCTTACCTTTTGTCGATCCTACGAATAAGCCCACATTTTCGCATACTCGTGAAATAGCAATGCGAAGACTGTTCTCGTTAGAACGCAAGTTAGATAGGCATGCGGAACTTCGTCAATCTTATGTTTCATTTATGGAGGATTATGAGACCAGTGGTCATATGGAGTTGGTAGAGCCACCTCTATCAAGTGTAGGAAAATTTAATTATATCCCACATCATGCCATTTTGCGGCAATCTGTTTCTACACCTCTAAGAACTGTATTTGACGGGAGTTGTCGCGATAGCAACGGAATTTCTCTCAACGACACATTGTTGGCAGGGCCAAAATTACAAACTAACATTTTTGATGTCCTCACTAGATTTCGGTGTCATAAAATAGTTTTTACGGGAGACATTAAAGCTATGTATCGTCAAATCCTCGTTCCAGAAGAGGATGCAGAGTATCAGCGTATTTTGTGGCGTCCTTCCTCTAAGGGCCCAATCAAGGACTATAGACTGCGGACGGTAACTTACGGCGTTAAATCAGCTCCATATCAAGCTTTGCGAACTATAGCTCAGCTAGCTGAAGATTCTGCTGATTTATATCCAGAAGGCTCACGAGTGCTTGGTAGAGACATTTATGTTGACGATGTTGTCACAGGCGCCGATTCTATCGAACAGGCTTTAAAAGTTAGATCAGATATTTCTGAAATTTTATCGTCGGGTGGGTTTCACTTGAGAAAATGGACCTCTAATAATAAATTAGTTATTGCTGATCTGCCATCCTCTGAGTTATACTCGAATGAGTTCAAACATTTTGATGAAGTGTCAGATTTGTCGCTTAAGATTCTAGGTTTATTATGGCGTCCCCAAACAGATTCGTTTCAATTTGAGGTTGCTACACCATGTGACCAAAGATGTACCAAACCATACCAAACGTATAATTTCGTCGAATATAGCGCGAATATATGACCCGTTAGGATTTCTATGTCCTGTCACGTTTCATGCGAAATATCTAATTCAACTTTTATGGTCATCTGGCGTTCAATGGGATGATGATGTACCAGCAGCAATTGCCTCTGACTGGATGAAATTTAAAAATCAACTTTCATCATTAAAGCTAGTATCCATTCCTCGTCGTATGATACATTCTTTCGTGTCGTTGCAATTGCATGGATTTTGTGACGCCTCGGAGCGTGGTTACGCCGCTGTCGTGTATTGTCGTATTATCACCATCGAGGGCTCTACATTGGTAGAGTTTTGCTGTGCTAAATCTAAAGTCGCGCCGTTGCGAAAATTGTCGATTCCTCGATTAGAACTGCAGGCTGCCGTGTTGTTGGCAGACCTCATACTGTCCGTACAAGAGGCGTTAAAGCCTATACATGTTGTTCAGGAGATATTTGCATGGTCAGACTCCAGCGTAACTTTGGCTTGGATCCAGTCGTGTCCATCGCGCTGGAAGACGTTCGTTGCGAACCGAGTGAGCCATATTCAGGATATCGTCGCTCCTGATCGCTGGCATCACGTCAGTACGCATCACAACCCTGCTGATGCAGGATCCAGGGGATTATTGCCAGGCGAGTTGTCAGAGTTTGATCTTTGGTGGAAGGGCCCGGCGTGGCTATGGAGGGAGGAAAATGATTGGCCTCGTTCGTCCTTCGACAATATAACTAACGATCGTGTCGTTGAAGAACAACGTATTTGCAGTTTAGTCGTTACAAGCGACCCTAATTTGATTGACGAAATCCTAAACAGGTTCTCCTCGCTTTTCACCATAAAGCGTGTGTTAGCTTATTGTTTTAGGTTTTTACGCTTGTCTAAAGACCGGAAGGTAGTCGGATCTCTACAGTCGTCTGAAACCACTGCAGCTCTCATGTTTTTAGTAAAACATGTGCAGCTCACTTCGTTTAGTGTAGAGATCAGTCACTTGAAGGAGGGTCGTTTTAACTCATTGCCAAAATATTTGCGTAAGCTTTCGGTATTTATTGACAGTGCGGGTATTGTCAGGGTGGGCGGTCGCTTGGCAAATTCTCTCGTTAAATATTCGGTGAAACATCCTATTTTATTGCCCCGCTCCCACCGATTAACATTTTTAATTATCGACGAATATCACAAATGATTCTTACATCCAGGTGCCCAAACTTTACAAAATTTACTTGCGCAATTATTTTGGATTCTGTCGCCAAAGCGAGCAATTCAGGCAGTCATTGGAGGCTGCGTAAAGTGTTTTCGCGCTAATCCTTCTCCGGCGTCTGCGCCGATTATGGGAAACTTACCTTCTTATCGTGTTTCGCAAATAAAACCATTTTCGAGTGTCGCCATCGACTATGGCGGACCTTTCGATATTGCTTTCGGGCGTGGCCGTGGTGCCAGGACATACAAAGGTTACATTTGTGTCTTTGTATGCACTAGCACCAAGGCCATTCATATAGAGCTTGCTTCTGAGCTTTCAACAGAAGCTTTCCTTTGTGTTCTGAAACGATTTGTCGCTCGTCGGGGTCGGTGCAGCGACATCGTTTCGGATCAAGGTCGAAATTTTGTCGGAGCTAGTAATTATCTCGGCTCACTTATGCAAAGTGCCGCTGATGCACAGGAAATAAAATTTTCGTTTAATCCACCGGGTAGTCTGCACTTCAATGGCCTCGCCGAAGCTGGGATTCGCTCAGTTAAAACTCATCTCGCTAGAGTCGTAGGTAATCAGAGGTTGACATTTGAAGAATTTTATACTATATTGACTCAGATTGAATCTATGCTGAACTCTCGGCCATTGACCCCTGTTAGTTCGGATCCGAGTGATCTCTCGGCCATAACTCCAGGTCATTTCTTGACCTTGGAGCCTTTATCGATTGTACCGGAGGAAAATCTTATCGATCAAAAAATAAGTGTTTCTAATCGTTGGAAACTTATCCAAAAAATGCACCAGGATTTCTGGCGTGGATCGCATGCTGAGTATGTTCATACTTTGCAACAAAGAATGAAGTGGAATAAGGTAAATAGAAATATTGTTGTCGGCTCCTTGGTTCTTCTGATCAACGAACAGACAAGTCCTTTGAGGTGGCCCCTTGGGCGCATCGTTGCTTTGCATCCTGGCGTGGACGGTGTGTGTAGGGTGGTCACAGTCCAGACAGTCACTGGTCAGTACAGAAGACCAGTTGTGAAACTGTGTCCTTTACCACTTTCAGAATAATCTTATATGTACTAGTATTACCACTTAGCATAGTCTTGTAGTTATAAGCATTTCTTTCGGATTCTGTTGTTATTGGTAGAGTAAATACTGCATATTTAGGTGAGCGGTATGTTCAACTTTCGTATGAATGTCGGTTTTGGTTACAACCCTATCAGCATCCGGTAGGATTAGTAGCTGCACTAGCCATTTCCGGCAGCCATTGCTTTTTTCGTCGAACTTGATTGAACACACGCTGCAGTGTTTAAATTAATTAAAACTAATATAAAGCCACATTTCAGTCTAATTCCATTGTAAAACTAGAATTAATAGTGCCAACTACATTGTGCATTGTGGATTTGTGAATGCGGTGAGGTTTTCCCGAGTCCAAGGTGAACGGTAAGACGAGCTCGCACGTTTTCTGCTGACACGGACGCCCAGGATCGCTGGCCATCCACACGGACCTCATCCTCATCATTTAAGGTATGTAGTTGTGCACTATCGTTTCGGGAGTAATTTTCTTCATCAGTTTGCAGTTCGGTAAAATAGAATTTCTCGTTTCGAATTTCATAAAGATATTTTAAAGTTTTCATACAGTCCATTTATTAATTAATACAAACCAAATCAATTTATTTATTTATTTAAACTTTATTGCACAGTAAAAAAACACAGATACAACAGGCGGACTTAATGCCATAAGGCATTCTCTACCAGTCAACCTACAGGCCAAACAGATAAACATTAATGGTGCGGGATGTGAAGAGTTCATACATAAACACACTAACAAAATATGAGTACTTGCTAATAATAATATAGTATCAATAGATATGCAATATATAGATGATAAAGCTATAAATATCAAAATATATAATAATATAATATAATAATAATAAACTTAATAATTACTCCGCCGTACCTGATGATGTTGTAGAGTACGTCCGCCGAAAGACTGGCTTTTCGCTGAGGGTGCAGCAGCTGTGGTGCGCGTGCCGCGCCCGCTGCAGGATACCATCGCGAGTGCAAACTTCTGGCCGAAGAGCGTCGTGTTTCGGCAGTTCCGGGGCAATCTGCCAAATTCTACGTCAGATCAGACGTCGCAACGGAGCCACGTCGTTACGTTGTCGCCCAAATTTAAGTTGTTTTTATATATTATTTGACGTGTAATTTTTTTTGTTCGCAGTGACTTGGTTTTTACTGTTATGCTGTGAACTTATTGGAATAAAAATAAAATGAATGTGGTCTATGGTGCCGTATCCGCTTCGAAATCCAACCTCCGGGTTGGGATTCGTCGAGTCTCCGCGCAAGACGGTTCGTGACAGTCTTGGGAACAGCTTATAGACATGGCTTGGAAGAGAAATGGGTCGATAGTTCTTCATCAGGGTTTTGTCACCGTTTTTGAAAAACAGGACGACCACACTAATTGTACTCCATGCCATGTTAAAAAGCTTTTGAAGCTCCCTCAGTACGGGCTTACTTCCTGCTTTTAACAACGCTGTTGTAACGCCATCCTGTCCAGGGGCTTTTCCGTTTTTAAGCTACTCAAGAGCGATATCGGTTTCGCCGATACTGACTTCTAGCAGGTCTTCAGTGTAGTGCGGTGTATCAAAGTGGGTCTAGAATCCTCATTTTCAGGATCAAGTCGAAATACATGCTTAATGTATAATCGGCCATAGACGTCTCCCACTTCGGAAAGGACTGCCGACTTTGAAGTAACGACTTCTCCACGAGCTGTGTATTGGAGCACCGGGGATCGTGTCGTACGTGCTTACTGATCTCTCGGTTTAGAGTCTGTTTCCCTGACCAAGAGACTGGTGGGTTTTCACGTCGTTACTACATTAGCCCTAACTGCCCTAAGGTCTCCCCTGAAAACTTTGACTTTCTGCCCCTGCGCTGCATTTCACAAAATCTCGTACCTTCCACCCCGAGGCTGCAAACCACATCTTTAAGGTTTTGGTTAACGTCCGCTGTGGTTTCCGTCGTCAAGAAGAAACATTAAGAGCACATCTATTCGTTTTAATAACTACTAATACTAATATACGGAGTACCTACAACCGAGAACAAGAAAACCAAACATGGCTACTACCTAACTTAAATGGATACATAATTTTGTAACTTCCAGGTATATACGTATCTTTTGTACTCGACTGTACAACCATAATATTTGTCTAACCTTTTCGAAATGTGATATTTACAACGATTTTAGCTATTTAAAAACTTTTAATCCTCAGTATTAAAAGAAGCGTAATATTTTGATGCCTCATCAAGGTCACGCCGATTCCACGCCGGTGGCGGCGTCGGCGGCGGCGGCGCGAAGTTTTTTACCGGCGGCGGCGGCGCGCCGGCGCGGCGCTCATGTCTAATCCTGACGTATCGGGCATGGCGTTACACCCGTGGTCGCAACAGACTCATTTTAAAATATGAGTGATAATCGTGAAAGTTTGAATCAATATGAGATATATTATGTTTGCAGATTGAAATCAGAGTTATTCATTTTGTTGATGGCTTCCTTAGTTAACCTTGCCTACAAAGCTCCCATCCCGGGTTTTAAACCCAGTGAGGGCAGCTCTTTCTATTTTTCACTAAGATACATTGTTTTATACATATTTTTCTATATATCTATTATGTGTGTCGTGATTCCTAACTAGTACCTGCAACAAAATCCTCCATCAAGCTTACCGTGGTATTATTGAGGTTGATTTGTGTTATGATATTTACAGACATTAGATTAGTCCGTAAAAACATGTAGTTCTTGTTTAGTTCTTATTATTATCGTTGTTGTTTGGTGACAATACAATTCAGTGGTTACAGTGTTGGTACAAACAAACAGATTAGTGATAATAATCTAAGCACGATCTTATTGGGGTTGATCTTTTTGTACTCATTCAATCCTTTGGCGCGAGACACTTTGTATGTTTGGGGGTGTGATTATGATCACTTTGGCTTGTATCAAGATGACAGATTATCATGTCCTCAATAAAAGTACTTGGAAATGTCGTATTATTGTTATTCTCTATATTAATGAAGCTATAACGTCTTGGAAATAGGGACAGCTTCACAAATCTAAAACATTGTTTAATTTCTTTAGTCCGTATCCGACACTTTGACATTATTTTGTGTTAGTAACTAAACTTTGTTGAAAGGTACAATTTGACGTATTCATTTGAATGAATAAGTAAGACTAGGTACATGGCGTCTCAATACTATGCGGCATGAAAGAAGAGCACCCTATTTAAAGTAAATGGCATATTTTGCTAAAAGGAGAGTTTATATAGTTTTCTTTTCATTGGTCAGGGAATCGATTAGACTCAAGTGTGAAAAATTAAACACCTGCAATTTTATGATGCCATGAACCCAAAATAGTAAGTCTAAGTCTTGTTGTAAGAAGTAATGTTATATTTATATCTCAAACGAAATGAATAGGGTAACATTACTAAAATTAATAATTAAAATCTTAAGAAAATTACTATATCGTTTTACGTACTTCTTAAACACCTACATGTCGTACAAAATATATAACTGCAGTATACCTACTTAATGGATATGATTTCGATTTATCAACCAAAATTAGACAACTCAGTAAAAACAACTCTACCTAAGTCACCGTCTTTAAATTATTGATCCGAGATCACCGATACTGCTATATGGGGGCTATTTGGATTGATATATCTAGCGGTTGGAGACGTCCACATAGGTCAACAGAGGTGTGACTTTGATGCTTATCTACCGATGTAAGACAAATTGGATCCGAGTATACCAATGTCACTGAACATCGACCAGAGTTCTGTTTTTAATTGATTTATTCCACAAAATACTTCTTTTAATTGGATACAAGGCTTCTGATAGAGTTTTGAAATATTTGGAACCGTTGTTTTTTAAGAATGAAAAAAAAAACCACACCTTTTATATAAATGTCAAATATAATCCCATAGAGAACCAATGATTGACATTTACTATCATAATGCCATGGCAGTTTTTACTATACTGCATACCTTAAATTAAAATTATAAATAAGTTCATTTCATAGTGTAGGCAATTAGAATAGATGAGCTACAAGAAGTTAAAAATAGTAGTCAGTTTTGTGACGATACTTATATGATTATTGTTGTATGGGTTTGCAGGTCACTTCATAAAATACAAGGTTTATTTCAGCAACAAAAATAACTTACAAACATTTAATTCTCAACTAAGTCGATTTGTGTAAGATGGCCTAAGTTATAAATAAAATAAAAATGTATTACAAGAGGAACAAAAATATCTTGTCTATTTCGAGCGTGACTGTATGATAATAAATAAATAACGAGTAATTTGCGTGATTTACACAATAATGTACATGTATTGTTTACAAGCTCGCCCAATTGAGAGAATTCCATTAACTCGCTGTTTCGCGCGATATTTCAGTTTTTGCCGCGTACGCGCATATTGCACGTGTGTAAATCTGTGCGTAGCCTAGGGGGTGGACGCTTCCTTTTTACTTTACCTTTGTTACGCTTGCCAGGGAATTTATTTCTTATTCGCGCGTTGAGTCGGGCTTCCTGGGCGGTTGGCGGCGGCCGCGGGCAGTCTGGGTGACACACCGCGTGGGCGACTTGAGAGCAACCTGGGTGCTTAGCCAAGTTGCCAATCGCTAGCGCTTAATCATCAATCGTAAACGAAAGGCAGCTAACTGTCTTTGTCGCACTAATATGAAAGAGTGACAGAGAGGGAAAACTACGATACGCTACTAAGCGCTAGCGCTTGGCAACTTGGCTAAGCATCCTGCGTTTACAACCAGCAGGCCTAACCAAGATGCCATTTCTCATTCGTATACACGATAAGCAATAAGTCACGTGACCATAATATAATAATGGTCACATATTATACGTAAACAATATAAAATGAGCACCATTTGGGTGAAGACACAGATATCAGTACGCGTACGTAATTTGTCTATTGAAAATGGCCGTTTAGTATGAAACCGCGTCCAGTTTTGGACACGCGCACCACTTTTTACGCATATGCTAAATGCGTACGCAAGTGATATATTATGTGTTTTCACTCTTAAAACTCATTCAAATCCTATTCTAATTAATGGGATGGAAAGTATCAATTACTTACTTTTTATTATTGGACTCCGCTTTACGTCCACCGCTGGTGACACTTGCGGCCGTAAATTGCACACTAGCACTTTATTTTGTTTCGGAGTGGGAAATGCCTTTAAGCATCGTACTTCCGGCCACAGGAAGGCATTTTATACCTAGCACTTCTCCAGGGATAGGACGCCATTGAGTCCGATTCACTCAAGAGGTTAGACCGCTTAGGATGCTTTTCATACATATATATCATAATGTACGCCCGTAATTATGATAAAGATAAGCTCAAAGTCGGCCACGACACCTAATAACACACTACACGATCGATATTGTTTGTTATTCGTACAGGCAGTGTGTATTACCGGTGTTACTGTAAGCATATCAAGAAGCCTTTTGATAATTCACAAGAGGCTGTGAATTTTCCACTTGCGTACTTGAACATGTCAGCTATACAAATGTGTATACAAAATCATTGGATATAAGAGTTTATTTGTATGTCTTTGCGTGAGGTTACATTAGTAAGCTTTTATTTAAAGTTTACTTGGTTTAAAGAGGCGGATAATTTTTTGAAAATATTTCCTAAATCAACACGAAATAATGGACCGAAATTAATCGTTTATCGTGCTATGAGTACACTCAATTAAAACGTGATGGCAATAATGACGACATAGGTACGATAAAAGCAGAACCATAATAAATAAGCGGTGGCTCTTTCATTATGCTAACTCTCCTTATATGTAGTCAAGTAAGAATTTTAACTAGCAACATATTTCCTAATTAGATGCAAATCTCTTATGAATACTAACCAGCAGTGTCTAATGGTACCGATCAATAAATCACAGGAGATTTTAGGATAAGGTTTCATAAATAAAAGTGTAGCAAAAAATCATCTAAGCACCGCCTAAACAGTGGCCCTCCACCGAGACGCCTCGGGCTAAAAGTTTCGTCTTCATTTTGTTTACTTGTATTTCTACAACTATTATGAGTATTATATTTTATAATTTTTGGGTAAGTAGCTTGGCTGAGATTGATCACAGACAATATTTAAACAGTCATCAGAATTATCATTTATTTATGAAATGAAGATCTGGCCTGCTACGTATACCGTGAACAAGTTCGTCGGGGATTTGCTTCTGTAACTCCTAAATCTTTACTTAAAATACAGGGTGATTTTGTTGCCTTATTTGAATTTAATATCATGTGCATAACATTTTACTTTCGCTATCGTAAAAACGAGACACTGGTAACACCGTTATTCATAAATAATAAATATAAATAAATATTTTTGGACATCTTTACACAAATCGACCTAGTCCCACGGTAAACTCAATTAAGGCTTGTGATATGGGTATCAGGCGACGATATATACATATAGGTACTTAAATACATAGACAGCCATGACCAAGGAACAAGTATTATATAGGTAGGGTCACTACCAACTAGGCTATGGAGGCTGACAAACGTCTGCTAACTTAACAAGCCGCTAAGTATTGTTTGTCCCTTTTGCTCTTATGGACACATTATTAAGACAGAAAGGGAGAAATAATTATTTGCGGCTTGTTAAGTTAGCAGACGTTTATGAATAAGGGGGTAAGTCTTTATTGTACTTTTGTACAAGTATTATAATAAACGATAAAACTGGGTCCATCAGTTTTTTCTACTGACATGGTCGGCAATGCCAGGAGCCGATTTTTCGAAAGCTTGTAAATCGTAATACAAGCGGAAGTCCTTATCTAATTAATAGTGTCAAAAAGAGACTTCCACTTGTATTACAAGTTACAAGCTTTTGAGAAATATAACCCAGACCGATATTATAAATGTCGAGTTGTTACGTGTGATTTATCGCGGGGCCTTATGGCAGTCGCTGCCGATGGAAACGTTTCCCACGTCCAGTCATTGTAATTAGCAATGCTGTAGTATGGAAACGGAAATGGAAACCTGAATTACGTTATTGTTTACTATATGTTGCATGAGTGCTACAATCTATCATAGGTAACTAACTACTGTACAAATAAAAATAAGTCATAACATAAATATGACTTACCTACTTAGCCTCACTGTAGGTAGGTGCCAGCGTAGTTCGTGAAACTTCCATGCGAGTAGATACTTTTTATTACTAAAAAAAAATGACACGCTCAAAGACAATAATACGGGTGTATTCAAAATTATGTATCAGTCAATATTCCA
>JALPQI010008631.1:0-49041 GCA_025490895.1 Thaumatotibia leucotreta
GGGCTTATTCGTAGGATCGACAAAAGGTAAGGGTACCTCGAATCTGCCTTCACTCGTGCGACAAAATTTAGCGACAAAAGTATCCTCACATAACTGATCATCCTTCGACAAAACAGGTTGAGTAGAACTACTGATATTTTCTATCTCCCAGAACCTTTTTACGGATTCATCTAACGACAACGAGAAATTTGTATGTGAAGTATTAACGAAAAAACAATCCTTCCGACAATTTGTAAAGGATGGTGCGCGACAATCATAACAATCCCCCATAAGTACCCATCCAAAAATGGTTTCTAATGCCTTCGACTGACCCTGTCGACCCTTTCTGCGACCACTTAGAAGAGAAGATACAAAAATTTCAGCGTTTAGCAATAAGTCTATTGGTCCTGGTGTCGCGAAATCCGGATCAGCAAGAGGCAGATTTTTAAGGTAATGCCATTCCGACGTGTTCACTGCATAGCATGGTTGTTCAGGACAGATGGATGGAAGCAATGATGCTTGGACGTCAAAATTAATAGAATCTTTTCCGATAGGTTTAATAGTACATTGTAATGAACCATTTGATTTGACTCCAGCATGTCCTATCCCGGTTATAATTTCCTTGGATTGAGTCGCTAGCAACCCCAAACGATCAGCACACTGTTGTGATATAAAATTGCTAGCGCTGGCACCATCTAATAGAGCACGAGCAATTTGATATTTCCCAGTACTATCCCGTACAGCAACACGAGCTGTGGCAAACAACACTAATTTATTTGTTGCAACTGAAGTTAGAGTTACATGGCTATTTGAACCACTCACTGATGACTGTGATGAAGAGCTAGCCTCTTGGGGTGTGGCCTCCTCTTTCTTCTCAAAATGCAGTAATGTGTGATGGGAGTACCCACATATACTGCATCGACAAGCTACCTGACACTGTTTCACTTTATGGCTCCTCGACAAACAACCAACACACAAGCCCTTTGATTTCACAAATTTGAACCGCTCCGATGTATTTAAATTTTTAAATTTGTCACAAGTTTCTAATTTATGCTGATCAGTACAGAAGACACAGACCGTTTGCTGTGTGGTAACAAGAGTAAGCTTTGTTGACTTTTGTTGATTATATGTTGAAGCAGTTTTACTATTATTACCACTTAGCATTGTCCCAGTATTTGTCACCTCTAAAGCACGGATCTGCTTATCAACAAATTCTTGTAAAATTTCAAATTGAGGGATCTCATTTGAATTAAATTCAAGTAAGAAGGCCTCCCGTGTTAATCTATCTAATTTGGTCCACAATAAATGAAACAGCATAAAATTTTTATCAGGTAATCCAAATCTTTCTAAAACTTGCAGTGTTTCTTTAAATACGCGATTTACTTTTTCTAGTTCCACTGCAGTTTTTGATTTTGCGTGCTCACAAAGCAACATTTTTTCGTAATAACCGAAAGTTATTTGTCGTTTCCTGTCATAAAAATCAATCAGAGTGTTATAAGCATCAATGTAACTGTTATCCGAAATTGGGAAGTTTTTAATTAAATCCAGTGCCTTACCTTGACATGATGTCAAAAGGTAATGCAGTTTTTCGATATTTGAAATGTTCCTTTTATGAATCAAAGATTCAAACAACTCTTTAAACGACAACCAATTTTCTAATTTACCATCGAAAGGTTTTATAATTATTTTAGGTAATTTTGCCAAATTATTCTCACTTTTAGAATGCGTTTGATCACTTTGATCCTCTGATGCTTTTATGACAGGAGAGCGTTTTCGTAATTTTGTCAAAACCGATTTTAAATTCCTCTCGAATTCCACTGTCACCGCAAACTCCTGCTCCATGTTTTTCGTTTTAAGCATTATTGCTTTCTGAGCACGATGAAAATCATTGATTATGGGATTCAGATCACTTTCGATATATCCAGTTAGGTTAGAAGAATCATATAATAATTCCATTCTCATTACCGCGTAATTCCGTTCGACCATGTCCATATCGGGATTATCGATTTTCATTTCACTGTCCGAGCCCATTATTTGTGCAATAAACAAAGTTTTAAACCGAGAAATTAACGATACGAGAACAACAAACAATGTTTATTGCAATCAAATTATGAGCTGTTACCACTGACAGTGACACTGACACTTGACTTTGACAACCGAATTGTTGCCAAACGCACCGACCGAACATAGACTACCAAACGGAATGACCGGAATGAACGATAATAACAATGCTGCCAACACAATATTTTTTAGATGCAAAAGCCACACTTCCTGTCAGCCATTACCCGACACTAGAAATTAAAAGTTTACCCACAAATTTTATCAAAGAGAATATTCCGACACGACAAAATCGACAAATAATGATATTCTAATGTTAAAATAGGCAACTTTTCAAAGTATCCGGCCGAATGACCAATGATTTGGGTTGTATTAATTAATAAATGGACTGTATGAAAACTTTAAAATATCTTTATGAAATTCGAAACGAGAAATTCTATTTTACCGAACTGCAAACTGATGAAGAAAATTACTCCCGAAACGATAGTGCACAACTACATACCTTAAATGATGAGGATGAGGTCCGTGTGGATGGCCAGCGATCCTGGGCGTCCGTGTCAGCAGAAAACGTGCGAGCTCGTCTTACCGTTCACCTTGGACTCGGGAAAACCTCACCGCATTCACAAATCCACAATGCACAATGTAGTTGGCACTATTAATTCTAGTTTTACAATGGAATTAGACTGAAATGTGGCTTTATATTAGTTTTAATTAATTTAAACACCGCAGCGTGTGTTCAATCAAGTTCGACGAAAAAAGCAATGGCTGCCGGAAATGGCTAGTGCAGCTACTAATCCTACCGGATGCTGATAGGGTTGTAACCAAAACCGACATTCATACGAAAGTTGAACAATCAGGATGCTTAGCCAAGTTGCCAATCGCTAACGCTTAGTAGCGTAGTTTTCCCTCTCTGTCGCCGTTTCACATTAGTGCGACAAAGACAGCTGTCGTTCGTTTACGATTGACGATTAAGCGTTAGCGATTGGCAACTTGTCTAAGCAGCCAGTTGGGCAAAAAGTAATCCAATTACTTCTGTGCACAATGTACACATACAATAGTACGTTTCGATGCAAGTGCAAAAAAAAATGTTTTTCGATGAGGGTGAAAGTTGGAGGCCGAATGAAACGAGGGCGACAATCACCCGAGTTAAAAAGAAGTTTTTACACGTGTATCGAACGACTTTCGTCGTATCGAAGGCACGATTTTTTTCATAACAAGTGCGTCAAAAAGAGAAATTACCGCGCGCGAAGCGTGCTCAAAGTTCGTTTTTGCGCACTAGTTAGGAAAAATACATTGTCCTAACTAGTGCGGAAAAGTAAACTTTGCGCACGCTTCGCGTGTGTTAATTTCTCGTTTTAAGGCACTTGTTATGAAATAATCGTCCCTTACCTACACGTGCAAAAACTTTTTTTAACTCGGGTGATTGTCGCCCTCGTTTCACTCGGGCTCCAACTTTCAGCCTCGCCGAAAAATAGTTTTCCCGCACTAGTTAGGAAATGTACTATTACAGAAGCAATCAGATTACTTTTTGCCCAACTTAGGATGTGGTTGTCAACTGAAGATTTAAAAGATAATGATTAATTTATTCGGATTTCTCCCATTCTGTAAATATTTGTCCGGTTTGAGTTGCATTTGACCGACTGAGACATCATTAATCCTGCCGATCGCTCGCAAATCGGCTGGTTTCGTCATTGACATCAATCTACTTCGAGACTTGCCAAACGGCCTACTCCTGAGTTGTTGTTGCCATCAGTAACGCTAATGACTTGCCTCTGATGAAGCGGAATTTTATTGCGTTACACCTGAAATTTTGTTCATGATAGCATTGATGGAATTTCAAGTTCATATATGAGTTATTGTCAGAGATCGGACAAATGTAGGCCATTGTTCGCAATAATAAGGACATGACTCCAAAATTGATTAAAATATTAATCATTTCCAAAAATTACCATTGACACCGGCAGCTATGAAAACATTTGTAAATAAGAATAATCATAATTAAACCTTCGACATAAAATTTCAAAAAATTATTCGTTTAGTTATTCATTTCTTCAACTTTGTAGTCAGTCATGTCCATATTATTGCGAACAATGACGCATATTTGTCTGATCTCTGGTTATATTTAAATACTGTGTATAAAACACACATAACTAAACAATTTTATAATTTGTGTAAACTTCACTTATAAATGTGGCCATGCCACGGTCCACCAGGGCTACCATGACGTCTTAAATGCGATTTCAGTTTAAGTTCGGCTTGTCAGTTTTTATCAGTAAGGGTGCGGCTTCACTGACGCGGAGCGGAGCGGAGCTGTGGGAGCTCGGCCAATGAGACCGCATCACAGTGTTTCGAATTTTGAATTTGAAGAATGTAATTGGTCAATTTTGCAGCCGCACCCTTATTCTCTGGAACTGACACGTCACGATTTAGTTTCAACTCTTTCCGTGGATGGCGTAAGAGTCGGCTAAGGGATTAAAGTGTCACTGACCGATTTATCGAAGATTGATGATGAGCAGCAGCTGCATGAATCATAGTTGACACACTACTACCGCTAACCTGCTTGCCCAGCGTGGCGATTATGGCCATTTACCTACAATGCGTCCATACGCATAGTCTAAGGAGAGGCCGTTGTTCAGCAGTGGACTGATATAGGCTGATGATGTGCCGATTTGATCCGGTAACATAAATTCCCATGTTCTTTTTCCTATGTATTATTGTGGGGTGGTAGAATATACAGGATGATATCATGAGCAGGAGTGAACAGGGTACTAGGGTCGGTCACTCTGAGCAACTTTCACTTTGGAAACAACCGAGAAATTGGATAAAAAACCTCTTATTTATGAGTATAAATAAGAGGTTTTTTATGCAATTTCTCGGTTGTTTCCAACCGAGAAATTGCATAATTGCATAATTGTTTCCGACCCTAGTACCCTGTTCACTCCTGCTCATGATATCATCCTGTATATTCTACCACAATATAATACTCATTATGATACTTAACTATCAATTAAGGATCAATCAATTCATAATTAAGAGTTTTTTTGGTGATTTCTTGGTTATCGCCTTAGTGAAAGCATGACCGGTATTAGTACCCTGTTCTTGTACCCTAGTACCTTGTATTATTTAGGCAAATTAATGTTTCTAAGTTTTTGTGACTTTGTTCTATTTTTCAGATGAGTGTTGTTCAAGATTTCTAACATAATTTGGAATTTATCGTATACATTGATTACTCTCAGCTTTTTTTCGTCGTGTCTAAGTATACTTTTTTTTTATTGAGTTCACAGGTCATGTTACACTGGTTGAACACAAATGTGCGACGGGTGTGAGACGGTGATAGCACGTACCCTGAACAGGAATGCAAGGAATCATGTTTTCGCGTTCCCACGCTTAGTTAATTTAATATTAAACATAAACACATTACAGATGAGCAAGATTTACTTGGACAGTGATGGTTAAAATCAAAGAGATTTTGGAGATTTACTCCGGTCGAAGTTGTGGCGAAATAAATTATCGGTTCTGGTAAGCCTCAACGGTTTTTCTAGGTTACGTCTAAAAGGGATTTTAATATATTAACAGGTTTACGAAAGAGCCATTTATATTGGTACAAGGTGCCCATGAGGAAAGGGAAAATTTTTAACAGCGGATTACTCGGGGAATGAAATGAAATATTTAATACATTAGACCAAAAACAGGCTGTCGTAAAATATAAATGTAGTAAACTAAAAACGAATTGCGCAATGGCGACGAAAACTCATTCCTTGATGTCAATCTTCATGATCCTCATTACAACACCGTCACTCTACATTATACTATCTGTTTTTCAGTGTAGGTACGTATTTATAAATAGGAAGCGAGCGAAGCCATTAAAAATTAATGTCCCCTGTGATGTTCCCAATACTATGTATCTACTAGGAACTAACAACGTCAAACCGCGGGAAAACTATCAGCTGTGTGTCACAAGAGTCAAATGGGTATAATTATCGTTCGACAATCATTTGTCATGTAAGATAAATGTGGGGCCAGCCTTTACTTATTTAAGTCAAGCAATCTTTCACCTTATGTGATTGGCTGATAAGGTGAAAATGTTTTAGATAATTCCTACGAGGATTAGATAATTCCTACCTAGTCGAGGATTCCAAGTTGACACTCTCTAATTAGTATACCTACAAAATCACTTTTGATAGATTGATTTTGGGTAATGATAGGGAATACCGAGAATGTTGTATAATTTCACGAAGTTATATATGGGTATACCTAGTTACGCCCAGTCTTCGTATCTAATTATTGAAAAGCCATTACATTCTGTTAGCGGATTGATTAAATACAAAATAATTATTTTTAAATAGATTAAAAACAAATAATTTATTCGTGGCAAATATAACAAGCATGATAGGACAAAACAAAACAGACAAATTCAGCATTTAATATTATACCACGAAATGGACTCGCCTCAGCATAATGTCGACCCGAAAGCCAATGCAGATCTTCCGGCGAGGAGCCCATTAGATGGGTATTTATATAATTTCAAAGCATTAGGCTTAAACAGATGGATAGGCAGAGTGTTCCTTAAAACAGTAGAAGTATTTCATGGGTATTTCACTAAAACTATGCTCTGGATTTTACCAAGGCAACCAATCCAAGCTGAACTAACGCTGAGCTCTAAAGGGTCTCGGTAGCATATTGACATTATATCAACTGAAACATTTAACTCCACTGTTTCCTCGTGACTCGTGACCCATATAACACAAGAACCATAAAGCACTGGTAACAGAGAAAATGCTAGGTATAAGAAGCTTTTGGGCCACCAACCAATGAGAAAATATAGCGCGGAAAAATTATTGGGCGTTTGTTACACCGTCCTATTCAAAACTGTTTTCGAGGCCAAGGCGCAAAGAGGAGGGCAGAGGTAGATTGGTAGCGGCAAACTCAGGCGCAGGTGACATTAACCAAGTTATATGTAGAAAAAGTTAGGATCATGTCGTATCTCTTGAAAGAGAAAGTGAGATAATACTTCTGCGGTTTACATTTTATGCCTATTACCTACCTACAAATTTCGCGCTATGTACGCGTATTTTATTAAATTTATTTGTGGACATAATGTATCCTAACCCACTAAACACCCACTGTACACTTAACGCGATTTTTTACGGAATATACCACTCGCGTAAAGCGGGGCACTACAGAATAATAAGCATTGATGATTAGCTTTTGTTACAGACAATATAAATAGGTACTTACGTTTAATAACGAATCGAACGCGTCATCAATGACTTTGATATCCTCCACCACCATCCGTTGCACGCAGTCATATCTGTACTCCTCCACCCCCATAACTCCATCGTCATTGATGTCAATCATCCTGAAGTTGGACTCGATGAACGCCTTCATCGCCTGAGGGAAGTCGTCGTACCGCTTGCCAACGCAGCTGTTCTTGACAGCTTGTTTGAACTCATCGACGGAGATGGTACCGTCCTGCAAGACGAAGAAGGTTAGGATTTGGCAGTGCGTGCGGCGTGTGCAGTAGCTGTAGCGTTGCGTGTTAGTTTGTTACGATGTTGGTGAACTACGTTGAAAGAGAGAAGTGGGAAGTGCTTGGCTTGACGTGGTAGCCTCTATTGAGTGATAATAAAGTCACTTGAACAGTCACGAGGAAACTTTTTGAATTCGGAATACAGTAATAAACACATTAAAATGTTGTTTTATGTCTTTAGACATCAAAATGATACATGGTATCTTATTGTTGGTTGTATTCGACAAATGGGAATATTCATTACATGAGTAATATACGCCTTTAAAAGATTTCATTTCAAACTATACAATTAGCCCTGTGTTTTGACATGGGTAGGAAGATACTCGTATGTCCGTCTTTGCGTGGTACCTTCAATGACTTATTATGAATTGGGTAATTATTTTCAGTGTTTAACTATGATTGAAAGTTTACCATTAAATTATTTCCAAATATAACGTGAAACTTCACTGTTAAAAATTAGGGAATTTTACAGACGAAAAAATGTAAAATTACATCATTTACACAGAAAAATTTGTAATTTCACATATTTTTAAATCAATTTTAAATTTATTTTTGTAAAATTGATGAAAAATATGTGAAATTACAATTTTTTCTGTGAAAATGATGTAATTTTACAGAATTCTGTAATTTTTTCGTCTGTAAAATTCCCTAATTTTTAACAGTGTTGTCTCTTTCTCTAAAATGGTGTGTTAGTAGTCGTTACCATCGAAAACACAACATTACCAGTTAGTTACAACTTCTACCGCGGAAAACAAGAGTCTTTCGATTAAGTATTTCATGCTACTAAAAGGAAGAGTAAGAAGTAGAGTAGCGTGTGTGGAGTGTGACAAGGATGGGGAATAGCTTCGATATAGGCCTGACTGGTTGAAACTAGATTTTTGCTGTCGAGATTTTTTCAGCCCACCTACCTAACTGACACAAAACTTATCTAACTATGAAACCCTTTTATCGCAATTTCGAAAGAGAGGTTGTTCTAGCGCCTATAGGGGTGTAACTTTTCGAGCCTCTTGTCAATTCAATTTGAACGCAGTAAAATAGTGTCTATCAATTATGAATTATGAGCAATGGGCATTGATATTTTTAGAGCCCCAACTGTTCAAAGGACTGGGTCGTGTATGTGTACTAACCTAATGTTTGGCAATTTAATAGGGTCCGAAAATTTCCATCTTTCGTCTTTTATTACCTCCATATCGTGGCATAATTGGTAACAGACAACAGAAACACCCAGACGCTATGTTTAACGGGCGCGTCCTACTGATAGAAAATACTGTAAATTAAATATGGTCCGAAGTCGAAGCATTCCCCAACTGCGCCATTTTATTTAACGTTGTGTCCATACTTTTTTTAGCAATTTTGTATGATTTCTACACAAACGTTCCTAGTAGGAGAAAAAAACGTGTCCCAAGATTTTTTTCCATTCTGTTACTATTTCTTCATACATTTGGTAACGGAATGGAAGAAACGAAAAATGTAGGGCGGTGTAATTCCGAAAATCACAGTAAGATCACTCGTAAAAATTACATCGTCTTAGTGTCACCTTTTGAAATTATCCGAAGTTTTTTTCCCCAATACATCATATGGAAATTCTGGCCATTCTGGGAGTTTGTTTTCTTCTAAGATCGAATCAGTTCTTGATTCTGTCTCATAAAAAATACCTGTGTCGAAAAAAGTAGAGCACAACTTAAATAAAATGGCCCAACTTAACCTAAAGGCTGGCGTTGTCTGCGAGGCGTAATGTAAAGGAGGGGGTAACCGACATAGTCAGGAACCTTGTCGAAGTCCGCCAGCTGCGCGATCTCCTCCCAGAGGCTGAGCATGATGTGCTGATACTTCTGCAGCCTGGCTGCTGAGCAGTCGCCCTTGCCTTCCAGCACGCAGGAGCGGAGGGCGAGGCATTGGAAGTCGTGAGCGTCAAGGTAGCCGTTGTTGTCGATGTCTGGAAGAAGAGATTTGATTTAGTTTTCTGCCGTGCTAACTAAAAAGGACGCATCTCCCATAGAACAACTATGAGAGGTGCGTCTTTTTGAGTTAGCACGGCAGTTTTAGGCAAGAAAACTTTTTTTTGTGGAACAACTCAAATTGTTTTGAACGTATTTTTTTTTGCGAAAGCTGAGCACGTGGGTTCGATCCCCACCTCGGACGTTAGCTGATCTTGGTCGTTTTTCTTTGGTATATGAAATCTAATATTCAAATTGTTTTCTTAAATATTTTTTGAGTTGTATTTTTTAAGCAGTAACACTGCTATGTACATACATTTAAATACGAATATTAGATGTCATATATTAAAGGAAAAATACCGAAGCTTTCCAACGCCCGAGGTGGTTCAAATCCCACATCTATATGAGATCTAATATTTAAGAAAACTTTATTAATTGTATACAATAACTACTTAAGAGTATTGACTAACAACTAAATCTTAATAGTAAATAAATTTATAAAATTAATTTTAAAATATAAACATAAAATAAAACTCTTCAAAGAAGCTACTGATCTAAAGCACCCCGCTTGGTTGAAAAATTCGTCGGAAAAGATAAGCTTTTTGTTTAGGTACTGTACGTATTGAAAGAAAGAAGAAAATAATTGATTCGGGGCGCGATATTGCACATTTGTATCTACAACATTATTTAAGATATAGTAAAAATAGCGTACTAAATTATTGCGAACGATTAAAAGTACTACAATATAAAGATCAAGGAGCTTAACATAACATGTTTATTAGCGAGTAATGTAATGTTGCCAACTGTCATGCCACCAGCCAATCATAACTGCCCCACTCAATAAATACACGCCGATAGATTTACACGACGTTCGCGACATTTTGGACGTCATGGGAACTGACGCATCAGTGTTAGCGTAGGAACAAGTGTTCAACTTTTTAGGCATTTCTCCGAGCGTTTCAACCGCCGTGACTTCGGTGGCAACCTTATCACCCGGATCCCGTAAGAGATGCAATAACTTTTGGATAAATATATTGGTAGACATAGTTGACAACTACTAGATCCAAAAAATGTATATGTATAGAGATCCAAAAAATGTATAAGATACTCACGGAAATCGGATATAATGTTCGTAACGGATATAATCGGGATAATAATGTTGCCACCGAAGTCACGAAGACGAAGGTTGAAACGCTCGGAGAAATGTCCTTTTATTCCTTTATTTTAGCTGTTCATTCACAAAGGATGGGAAATTAAATTTGTATGTCTTTCAATGAACATGGGCCTTACCGCGACCACCAAAATCCCCATATTTCGGGGATTTTTCTCAGTCACTCTAATGACGCATTCGTTGTGTCAGAGACAAATCCCGCGAATTTTACGATAGTATCTAAAGCCGGAAGTGCTGGTGTTCTATTACTTGAAACATCAGTAATTTTCAATTGGGCATTTTTGTATTCGCAGTGTCCCATGATCATGCTACCTCGGGCCTCCTACGAACGGTCCTACCTCGTTCGAAAGGTCTTCACTTTAGTATTATTTTATTGTAAGGCACCAACATTGAATATCATGCAGGAACTCAGCATTAAGTAAAAATTAGGTGCGCATTTTATTTTTCTAGTGGCTATGGGAACAGTAGACTGACTTGAATATTTTGGGACACATAATCGTAGAACTCGTGTTGATCTCTGGTTATAATTGACCTAGGCCCATGATTAGCTCAATTGACTAAATAATCTAAATATTATAACATTGCCACTGTAATATACTTACCTATATACATAAAACTGTAATACAATTCGCGAAACAATTAACTTTTACTACACTTGTGGGCAATAAACATGCCACTTTTGAGTTGTTAGACGAAAGTTAGGTGGCTATAATAAAATTAATAAATGACTAGGTATTTAATGAAGTACTTCGTACATACCTAACCTAATGGCGTAAATATTTATTTTGGGGCATTCGTTAACGACTTGGCAGGTATTCTTCTAATTGTAATCAGTACCTATTTCTGAGATTACTGAGAAAATGTATGGGGTACCCACCAATGCGCGGTGATATTTCATGACTTAAGTAGGTACCTATATATATTTATAGATTGCTTTTTATAAGGAGCTTTATAGATTTGATAAAAGCAGGTGTCAGATATAGCAAAAACATTTCGTAAGTAACATCATCGTGGCATGCTCCTAGTTATACTTAGTACTTGGTAGGGTAGTGCTACTTCACGTGCCTATATTGAAAATGTAAAAGGCCATGATGTGACATTACAGATATTGTAAAGCGTACCTACGATAATTAGGTACCTAATTTACAACTTTTCTAAGACTTAAATAATATAGGCGCTATTTCACAAATATTAGGGGGCAATTATATAAATAAACAGGGTATTTTTTCAACCTATTCACATCTTAGCATTTTGGACTGTGTTTTGTAGGGACCTGACGTACCATTACTATTAAATTTCGGGGATTTGTCTCTGTCACTCCAACGAAGGCGTCATTAGAGTGACAAAGAAAAATCCGCAAAATTTGCGGATTTAGTAGTTCGACAGGGCCGCTGCGGTTGAAATATTTAATTTAGGTATCTTATCTTTTTAAATCCAAAACCTAACAGTCCTAACATGTGCCGTGCTGTCCAACATTGTAATCATCGGCACCTAATTCGAATTAATTATCAGCTTATTACAATTAAATTAAATTTGGCTCAGCACCGATCAATGTCGCAACGGAGCGTAAATTGGTCGCGCTTGCCACTTGGCCGGGTGGACAATGGACGTATTAATTTAAAAGTAAGTCTATGCCAAGATGGACCTTCGTTTCGAAACGATAATTGACACAGAAGATTGAGCACCTCAGGCGCAGACGTAGTTGCGATATGTGGAGATTTATGCCGATGCCACTACAATGTCGACTCAATTTGCTTAGTATGAGCTCCCGAAAGGTACGTATTGCAATACCGAAAATTAAAAACCTAACGTTAAATAACCTACGTTCAAAATACCTAAAATGGTACCTAATGTTTTTAAATACCTAAGCTAAGGAAGTAACACCTAACAATGAATAACCTAAGTTTAAAATACCCTATGGACTATATATCTAAAGTTTAAAATACTTAAAGCTATATCACCAAAATTTGATATATCAACATTTATAATAGGTACCCAATGGTCAAAATACTGTTTCCAAAGAATTTTAGTAAGCGGGTAAGGGCTTCTATTTCTGCTCTAAGGGATAAATGGTACCTAACGAACCTATCCGGGTTAGAGTAGGGGAGGTAATAATTTATTGTGCATGGCTTTTTGACATATAATATGTAAATTTCTGTATGAATATGTACTGTAATTTATTTAGTTAGTATTTGACATGATTTGTAAGTTATACTTGACAGATTTTTGTTATTCGGTAATTCATTTAATTTAAATATTCATAATTTACAATGCTCAATTTATAATTTTTATTATTATCTGGATTTTTAATTTTTAATTTCCACTATTTTATTTTTATTTTATTTGATTTTTATAATGTTTGCTTGCGACTATTAGGAATAAGCAGTAATTGGTATGTGTATACCCAATTGCTAATTTTTATTTTGTAGGTATGCCTATCGGCGAAGCATAGAGATCTATTTAATTTTGTACCAACATTGTTACCTGTTTACAAATAAATCATTTGAATTTGAATTTATTATTTTTTAATGCGGGCGGCAGCTCGTGGTACGGTCATTAGTGGCTTATGTTATGATGGACCCCCTTTTAGCGTTTATCGCACTATGCTTCACTTTGACACTTGTTGGAATGTGACGGGAAAGACGGCAAACGATAAACACGGGACTATCATAAACTTACAGGATTTGATGATCATTTGACGTCGTTCCTTTCGCTTTATAACAAGTTTGATAGTTGCAAGTGCAAAAGAGACGCATAACACGACAAATGGTAATAATGTTATGTCATAATTAGGGGAATGATCATACGCCACCTGTTCATGGAGGCTGTGATAATTGATAAAACACCGAAAAATTAAATGTTTTGAAACGGTAAAAACAAGACCATAATAAGCCTACTGAGTTAGTGGAAGATACTTATCCATGACAACCAACGACTACCGCAGATGCGTTTACATTTATTTACTTAAATATACATACATCATCAGCCTATCTCAGTCTACTGCTGGACGTAGGTAGGCCTCTCCTATTAAAGACGCATTAGGATAGGAGGTACACAAATGCCCATAGATAATCTCCACGCTGGGCAAGCGGATTGGCGATCGCAGTAATGTGTCCACACTATGATGACGCTGCTGCCCATTGCCTATCAATTATCATTCATCTTATATCAACATTTCAAATCAATGTATTCTTCATTTGTTACTGCCGTCACCACACGTCCAAGTTACTTAAATATGAACCAATATTTACACATAAATCACATAATATAAGTAGTCGATGGATAGTGAGGAAGTGTTGACCATAATAATAGTGATGGCAGATACATTATCATCAATCATATGATTTAAAAAAATCCAAGAAGGGTGGGTTAGCATGCGAAGCTATTAGAAAAATTCTATAAAACACGGCGAACAAGGAGCAATTTTGGTAAAAGGGGAACCGAAGCAAAGGAGATGTCAGAAAAACTAAGCTACTTGGGTATATGAATAAAATATGTAGAGACAAAAGTGTTGTGTCGTATCAATGTTGCAGAGAAAGGACAGATATAAATAAATACTATAAATACTTAAGTATACGGAAAGACTACAGACAAGATCTCAACATTTAAGGTACCTAATATAACAGTAAATAGGTATTAACCGTCATTGAATTTTTCATCTTCTACGCGTATCGAAGCGATATGATTATAAATTATTGAAACAATTTAAATAAGTTTTGTAATATTTATCAGACTTCGGCAAGTCTCAAGTATTTATGAGACTGACTTACTTTTAAAAAACCCTTGAGTACCTACCTGAATGCACCTTATACCTAGTTTCTAACCCCCTACTCTACGAAATTCGATCGTTACACAAAACGTGATTTTTTTTGATTTCGTAGAGTGGGGAATAGAATAGCGAATGCTCGTTTGGTCTGAATGCACCTTTAAAAGGTTTTTAAATATTTTAGGTTTTAAAGTAAGTTGTGAGAGTGAATAATAGTAATTGGTTACCAAACAAATAAGTAGCTTTATTTTCCCAGTGATAAGCGTGATGATGACGATACAATACTGAAACTACACGCAGAATATTTAATGCAATAAATCATTCTGAATAGGAATGTCATTACTAAATTGGTTGTAATTGTTACGGTTGAAGGTAATACCTAATTAAATCAACATGTCTTTGTTCAATATTTTATCAGTTCGTATCTTGTACCTACATTAACTGTACAGTATACATACACACTGTGTGTAACAGATGGTAGATTATTATCTGTGGCACTTGACACACGCACTTTGAATAAAGATGTCGTTGATACAGTATCATGTATTTTTATTATAATAGAAAATGATATTATTACATGGCGCAGACGGTAAAGAACAAACAATAAATTGAGTGCAGTTAAAAATTAAAATAGGAAATAATGGAGACATTGAAGCAGCCACCACCATTGTCAATGGTTGGTGACTTATCTTTGAATTTTAAGAGATGGGAACAGAGATTCCTTTTATACTTCAAGGCGTCCGGGGCCGAAGGCAGATTAGACAAAGAAGGCCAAAAGGCTTTGCTGTTGCACGTAATAGGAGAAGATGCCTTGGAAGTATACAATACGCTGGACGTGCCGGAAACGTCGGACGTCAAGGACATCTTGAAGAAAATAGGAGAATATTGTTCGCCGGTAAAGAATGAAACCATGCAAAGGCATCTCTTCTTTACGAGAGAAAAAAAGGAGTCGGAAACTATAGATGAGTTTGTGACGTCTTTAAAAACTCTGAGTGTTGATTGCAATTTCGAAAAACTTAAGGATAGTTTAATTACAAGTCAAATTATTCGTGGCGTTGGCGATTCCAAACTGCAGGAAAAATTGCTTCAAGAAGGGTCACTGGACCTCCCTAAATGTGTCAGCATCTGCAAAGCTTCGGAACTTGCAACAGAAAATGTAAAGAAAATGACCACAGAAGCACAAGTACACGGAATAAATAAAATGTCTCAAAAGTATGAGAAACAGAAATATGAGAAACCTCAGGGAAGTCGTGAGCGTACCCAAAAGTCACAAGAACAGCATCGGGACAGTCAGGATAATCGTCAAAGTTTTAAAAAGCAGTGTTATAGGTGTGGTTATTATCATGGCTTTAAATGTCCTGCATTTGGATACAGATGCAAGAAATGTAATAGATATGGGCACTATGCCAAAATGTGCAAGACTTCTTCTCAAGTGCATGGAGTACAAAACAAATCATTGGATAGTGATGATTCTGACATTGTTATAGGTATGTTACAGCTCCAGCATGATCGAAATTTAAAAAAATCTTTGTATGAGCCCTTGTGCATAAACAAAAAAATTGTTGATGTTAAGTTAGACACAGGTAGTGATTGTGATGTTATGCCATTACATATCTTAAAAAAATTGTCATTGGAACAAAAATTAACAGAAAGTAGTATAAAACTTTGCAATTATAATGGCTCAAAAATTGAATGTATCGGACAAGTGTTGTTGAAATGTCAACTGTTAAATAAAAAATATGTCACACTGTTGTTTCAGGTGGTTAATGAAAATTCTATAGCAGTCCTAGGTTACAAAACCATTTTTGCACTAAAGCTAATGAAACGTAAGTACCTAAACCAAATTAAATTAGATGTAAACAGTGATTATGAACAGATTGTTAAGGATCATATAGATTTGTTTGATGAGCGACTAGGGTTACTAAAAGATGTAGAGTATGAGATAAAGTTAAAGGATGATTGTCAACCCAAAATTGAGCCCTGCAGAGGTGTACCCTTGGCATTGTATGATTCACTCAAACGAGAACTTGATAAAATGGAAAGATTAAATGTTATAAAGAAAATTTCTGAACCTACAGACTTTGTTAGTAATATTGTGATTGTAAAAAAACCTGATGGCAAATTAAGAGTATGTTTAGACCCCAATAACCTTAATAATTGTATAAAAAGAGAGCATTTTAAGTTACCAACTTTTGAAGAGGTATCGGCTAAAATGGCAGGTGCCACTGTGTTTAGCAAGTTAGATGCCTCAACTGCATTTTATTTGATTAAACTAAGCGAAAAAAGTTCAAAGCTTTGCACATTTGCATCACCATTTGGTCGATACTGCTTTTTGAGATTACCTTATGGGCTGGCCTCTGCCCCAGAGATTTTTCATAGGCAATATAGTCAAATATTTGAACAGGTGTCTGGTTGTGAAGCCTTTATTGATGACTTAATTGTATATGGAAAAACTAAAGAAGAACATGACAGGCAATTATTGGAAGTACTGAAAATAGCTAAGAATAATGGTATTAAATTTAACTTTAAAAAATGTGAATTTGGTGTTTCAGAAGTAACATACTTGGGGCACATATTATCAAAAGATGGTATTAAACCTGATCCAAGAAAAGTACAAGCAATACTAAATCTTGAAACACCAAAGAATGTAGCAGATTTACAAAGGGCTATAGGTATGATCACATATGTTGCTAAGTTTATTCCATCATTGTCTGAAGTCTGTCATCCATTGAGAAAATTAGTGAGAAAGGGTGTAGATTTTGTTTGGACTAGAGAACAAGATATTTGTTTTAAGCAGTTAAAAGATATCTTAATGTCACAACCAGTGTTGCAATTTTATGATCCTAACAAAACTTGTAAATTATCAGTAGATGCCTCAAAAAACTCTGGGAGCAGTTTTGCTTCAAAATGAACTACCTGTAGCATATGCATCAAAGGCAATGACTCCTACGCAACAAATGTATGCCCAAATAGAAAAAGAAATGCTTGCTATTGTCTATGGATGTCTACGCTTTCACCAATATGTTTATGGCAAAACAATTGAAGTAGAGTCAGACCACAAACCATTAGAAAATATATTTAAAAAACCTTTGTGTGACATTCCTCTGCGATTACAAAGAATGAGACTGCAATTGCAAAAATATGACTTGGTTGTAAAGTACAAAGCAGGTAAAGAACTATTGTTAGCAGATTCACTATCACGTAATTATAATAAATCTAAAGATGACGACACAATTTTGGAAGATCTTGTTGAACCTCATGTTAGCATGATAAGAAGTAATTTGAAAATACGCCCAGATAAATATAATTATATTAAATCAGAAACGTCTAATGACAAGCATCTGAGTGAACTCACTAAGTACATAAGAGATGGATGGCCTGATATAAAACATGTACCAGATTACTTAAAACCATTTTTACAAACACTGAAATGAAAAGGCACCGGTTCCGTAGAAGAATAGAATTATAAATGAAAAACAGACAATAATACGTAAAAAAGGTTACTCTATAAAAAGTTGTGCAGTCTTGCACATTCTCCCCTTTTTTGTTAAGACACGATAACTTTCGCGAGCTTTTTGAGGGGTCTACGTAAAACTCCAGCGGCGGTGTTAACATCTGCCACTCTAACTATTCCGTCTCTACCGGGGTACACTGCGGTGACACGTCCCTTGGGCCACGAGCCTCTTGGCAGGTTGGAGTCGCAGATAATCACAATATCACCCACGGCGATGGTTGGTGGAGAGCCTCCTCCTGTTCGAGGTGATAGGGAGGGTAGGTATTCTTTTACCCAGCGCTGCCAAAAGTGATCGGCCAGTCTCACTGCTCTACGCCACTTACTTCTGCTGAGAAGGTCTGATTCACCCAGGGTAGCAGGGATAGGGCGTCCAGAAGGCGACATGAGTATGAAATGGGCTGGCGTCAGCGCTTCATCGGCGTCAGAGTCGAGCGATACATGCGTCAGTGGCCGTGTATTGACTAGGCCTTCAGCTTCAGCCAACAAGGTGTTTAAAACTTCATCCGAGGGAGCTTGTTCTCTAAGGGTCACTTTTAGAGCTTCTTTTACACTTCGGACTAAGCGTTCCCATGCTCCGCCCATAAAAGGTGCCGCAGGGGGAATGAACCGCCAATGTATTGACTCGTTGGCGGCAAAGTCTCCTACAGAAGAACCGTATAGTGATCGCAATTCCCTGTTTGCTCCAACGAAGGCTGTTCCATGGTCGGACCAGATCTCCAACGGTGTTCCTCGCCGAGCAATAAAGCGGCGAATACACATTATAGCCGCGTCTGTGGACAAATTGTGTGCCACCTCAAGGTGTACGGCGCGAATGACAAGACATGTAAATAGGGCAACGTACCGTTTTTCTCTTCTCCGTCCAACAGAAACCTGTACGGGTCCAAAATAGTCCAGGCCAACAAAGGTGAATGGTCTTTGGTGATGAGCCAATCGAGACTCTGGTAGATTTCCCATCGGTGGTTGAAAGGTTCTCGCACGCCGTAATTTGCACAATTGACAGTCATGGGCTACAGATCGAACTGCGTTTCTGAGGCCTATAATCCAATATTTTTGATGGAGCTCGTTTAGTACTAGTTCTTTATTCGCGTGACCAGCCTTTTGATGATATTTGGCTATTAGGAGACGTACTGCTGGATGTTTTCCATCTAAAATTAGTGGCCTCTTAACCTCTTCAGCGACAGCTGTTGCTGCAATTATACGACTGGCCATTCGGAGTAGATCGTTTTCATCGATAAAGGGCGACAGCTTGAAGAGACGGCTGCTTCGAGGCAATGGCTGTTGATTCTTTATTCGCAGGATATCTTCTATGAATGAGTCAAGTTGGCTTTGCCGTAAAATATGAGCTTCAGCTACGCGCATATCAGTCGCAGTTATTTTTGATGGAAAATTAGGGGGATCAGGGGTATCAGGAGAGGATGTGCAAGTTTGTTGGAAGGTACATAAGCTTCCTTCAAGACGAGGAAGATTAAAATTAGGATCTCGCCTTCGCATGTTACGCATTCGCAATGATATTATGAATTGATGTGCTTTTGCTGTTGCTCGCACCATTCTCAGCCATGAGCTGAAGCGATTTGGATTCGCAGAGACTGGTGCGGGCAGATCAGTATCGGTGATAAGGTGAACGCTATGTTTATACTCTTCACGGCCTAATCCGCTGACGTCAATTTTCGGTTCAGCGGGCCAGTCCGATGTAAGAAGAAAACTAGGCCCTGAGATCCAGCGAGATTCTGGAGACAGTATAAAGCATTTGACGCGCGTGGCATCGTCCGCTACATTTAAGTCACTTGGCAACCAACGCCACTCGCTGATATTTGTGAGCTCTAGTATCTCGCCAACTCTGTGAGACACAAAGGGTTTAAGGGTGCGAGCATCACTACGAAGCCAACCCAGAGCAGTCATTGAGTCGCACCAGAAAACGCGTCTCAATGGCTTCAGTCGGTGGGCATCGCATATTGATGTTGCAAGACGCGCAGCTATGAGAGCTCCTTGAAGCTCTAAACGAGGGATAGAAACTGGCTTCAGCGGTGTTACGCGAACTTTGCTGCAGATAAGAGAAAGCCTGATTTCACCGTTATTATATAGAAATCGCCAGTAGGCTACGGCGGCAAAGGCGGCCTCACTCGCATCCGAAAATAAATGTAATTCACATTCTTGTACCTCGAGATCGCTCAAGTTATAGCGGCGCGGTATCCGCAGACCTGTGGTTAAGACCAGGTCCTGAAACCATGACTTCCACGCAGCGCTATCACTCGAAGGGAGCTCTTGGTCCCAATCTAAACCCTTGCGCCAAGCGTTTTGAAACAGTATACGACCGCGAACGACGATTGGTGCAAGGATTCCGAGTGGATCGTAAATACGCATAACGTGCATCAGCACAACCCGCTTTGTGAGCTTATCCGGCAACACAGTATCTATTTTGACACCAGTATTAAAACCAATCAGATCACTAACGGGTTGCCAGATAAGACCCAGGGTACGGACAGGGGTGGTCAGGTGACCTAGATCTACATCAACATCCTTAGCGATAGGCGCCTCGAGCAAGGCTTCTTTCGGTAATAGCGAGAGTGCGAAGGGATTATTTGACGTCCACCCACGCATCTCAAAACCAGCATGCGCGTGAACAGTATAAATATCGGCGGCAAGCCTAGCGGCTTTACGAACGTCATTTAAACTAGTTATGCAGTCGTCCATGTAATGATCGGTTATAATTACCCGAGCGGCATCTGGATACTTATCCTGCCATTCTAACGCGTTTTTATTTTTTATGTGTATGGCAGTGAAAGGACTGGACGCGGCTCCAAAAATCATTGATGACATGCGGAATGTTCCAATCGGTTCAACCGAGGTGTCGCGCCAAAGGAATCTTTGCGCATCCCTATCGTTTTCAATAATTTTTATTTGTGGAAACATTTCCCGAATATCAGCATTTAAAGCGACAGCCCCTTCACGAAACCGCATTAGAATACCCAGCAAGGGTTGTAAAAGATCAGGGCCGGTCAACAACAATGAGTTTAATGACACGCCGTGATATTTTGCTGCTGCGTCGTGTACCGTCCGCAACTTATTAGGCTTATTCGGGTTAATCACACCAAAATGAGGGAGATACCAAGTAGGACGCCCGGGAGCAGCAGTTGACGAACACGGCTCAGCATATCCCTTTGATAACATGTCATGAATATTGCGTCGATAGCGTTCTGCATAGCTAGGGTCTTTTGTCATTTTCCTTTCTAAGCTCATAAATCTAGACAGTGCTAACTTGTAACTGTTAGGAATGTCTAGATTATCAGCCTTCCATAGCAAACCTACCTCAAAGCGGCCTCCCGGCAGGCGGTGGGTCGTGCGCTCGAGTACTTGGGTGGCTCGTTCATCGTCTGCGTTACGGGCCTCGATTTTTGAGATACCTATAGAATCAATCTTAAACTGCTCCCTAATCAGATGTTCTATTGAAAATCGATCACTGTCAAAGTCAGGCTCATTTATTACGGTATGGTTGACAATGTCAACTCGTTTAGTTTTGCTACAACAGAAACCAAACAAGACCCAACCTAGAGCTGTCAGAATAGCTACAGGTTGCGTCCTGGTTCCTTTGCGGGTAATTTTAGAGAGTGACAAATGCCAGTTGTCAATTCCTATAATCACCATAGGCTTCACATCGTCGTAGCAAAATTGGCTAGCTATATCAGCTAAATAAGGATATTTACGCACGCAATCATGATGCGCAGACTGTCGTGCAGCGCCTAAACCACTGATCGATCTAGCCTTTTTAATGCTGTGAACCGTACCCGAATGACGGCCTTGTATATTAAAATTGACGTATTGAACATTAACGTGCTTGCCCAGACCACCGACACAATCTAAGCGAATATGTTTTTCGGGGCCTTTGGCACCAATCCTAGCTGAGATTTCAGAATCTATGAATGTCCCAGTGGACCCATCGTCCAATAGTGCGAAAGTGTCGACGCTACCAGATGGTCCTGACACGGTTACGGCAACTATTTTCAACAACGGCCGACTAGAAGGTTCTTTAGGCACGGATGAGGTCGCATGCGTGAGTATTTCATGGTCGGAGTCGTCAGACAGCGACGGTGTAGCGGCTGCATCGGGAACACTTTGGGCGACTGACGCGGTGATGCCGGATGTCGATGGCAGTTGCTCGTCGTCGGCGTTGTTGTCGTCGTCCTCCACCTCGACGTGCGCAGTAACAGCACGCTCAGGTTTTGACCCATGTAATAATCCATGATGACGCATGTCACAACCTTCTACACTACATACTTTTTTTATACAAGAGGCTTTATTCTTATGAAAACCTTTTTTCAAACACCTATGACATATTTTATTCTTTTTGACGAATTGCCACCTATCATTAACTGACATATTAATGAATTTGACACAGTCAAATAAATCATGACTTTGTTTACACAATAAACAATTATTGTCAGAAAAATTATGCGTTGTTGTCGGTATCGACATATTATCGAATGAATGGTTATTTTCAGCAACAATATTTACTTTATCTCTATTGCCGATTGGCCGAGTATTAAAAGTCGGCGCCTGGTCGTAGGCGCCTCCAAATCTACATTGCAAGTCAACTTCGCGTGAGAGGAAATCCGCAAACATTTCGAGCTTGGATTCGTTATCATTGCGCGAATGGGCGTAATCCAACCACCGTGGTCGCAGCAGCGGAGGCAGCTTGCTCCATAGTGCTTGGAATAGCTCGGGCGAACGTAAATGATCGGGTTTATTTAGCATCCGTATTACTTCTACGCAATTACGAACACGGCTTGAAAAATTGACAAGATCCTTACCATCGTAGCTTACCTTAGGCAGGGCGCGCACCGCTGACACTTCATGCGTGACGACGAGCTCGGGGCGGCCGAAGCGGGCGTCGAGCGCAGCCACCACCGCGGCGGGGTCGCGGGCCGCGGCCAGCAGGCCCGCCACGGCCTCGCGGCCCGCACCGCGAAGGGCGCGTGACAATCTAGCCAAATTTTCGGTGGAAGAAAAACTATCTGCTTTATTTTCGTAAACTCTTTTCAAAGCTAACCAATCCAGATACGACTTGCCGTCGAATGTGGGCAAATCCGTCTTTGTCTGGTTCACTTTATTTATTAACTTCTCAAGCGAATTAACTAAGCGTGTCACTCCTCCGTCTTCAGACTGACATTGCCCAGGAGAACTTTTAGCCACCGCGGCCGCCGGGCCATTTGTCTCTTGGGCCGCATTATTATCAGACCTGAAAGGTGGAATGGCACTTAATAAAAATTGTTCATTAGCCTTAGGAATTGTATTATTTACCCATTCCTGAATACTCGCGCGGCTACGAGTGCCGTGGCTGCTACGTCGGCTAGCACCGGCTTCAATTGCGGCAAGATTAGCTTGCAATTCAAGCTCTGCAACCTGGCGTTCCCGTTCAGCCGCACGTTCGGCTGCATGGCGCTCGCGCTCCGCAAGCTGTCTCTCACGCTCCGCAAGCTGTCGCTCGCGCTCCGATTCCAACTCCGCAAGACGACGCGCGTGTTGCGCTTTCGCCTCCAGTTGGTGCGCTACGATGGTAGCAGACGAGCGTGACGTGGCGGCGCTGGCCGCCCGGGAAGGTGTCGGAGTCGCTTCGTGAGGAGCGGAGCCTGCGCCTTGCTGCGCGACTGGTTCAGTCTCCTTCACGGCTGGCACACCGTCTCCCTTTTCACGTCCGCTCATTTTAGCGCTCTTAGAGCGAGTTAACATTTATTACAAATACTTACTTCACGGTAGAAAGACCATATTTTACAAACACTGAAATGAAAAGGCACCGGTTCCGTAGAAGAATAGAATTATAAATGAAAAACAGACAATAATACGTAAAAAAGGTTACTCTATAAAAAGTTGTGCAGTCTTGCACAACCATATTATACATTTAAAGAAGAATTATTCATCTTTGATGATCTGGTATACAAAAACAGTTGCCTTGTTATTCCTTTATCATTGAGAAAAGAAATGCTAAATAAAATTCATTACAATCACCTAGGTGTCGAAAAATGTAAATCTCGAGCTAGAAAATGCTTATTTTGGCCTAAAATGACATTAGATATTGAAAACAAAGTAGCTAATTGTAATACTTGTAACAGGTTTAAAAAAAAAATTGTAAGGAGCCTATGACGATAAGAGATCTTCCTGATGAACCATGGTCGATGTTAGGTTGTGATGTGTTTCATTACAAGAATGATAATTATATCATAGTGGTTGATTATTTCAGTAAATATGTGGAGGTAGCAAAATTAGATGATCTGTCAGCTGAAAATACCATCAGTGTTCTTAAAAATATATTTAGTAGACATGGCATCCCAGATGTACTGTTCTCAGATAATGGAACAAACTTTTCTAGTTATAAGTTTAAAGAATTTGCAAAGCAATGGGAATTCGAACATAAAACCAGTAGTCCACTGTACTCTCAGTCTAATGGCCTTGCTGAAAGATTTATACAGACAGTAAAAAATATTTTTAAAAAGGCTGATTATGAACATAAAGATAAAGATCTAGCTCTATTAGAATTTAGAAATACACCTCTATCACATGATTCACAGCTGGACACTCCATCAGAATTATTAATGGGCAGGCAAATAAGAGGTTTACTGCCTATAAAAGAAAACCATAAGAAAAATAAAAATATGGAAAACAGGTTGTACAAAAATGCTAATAAACAGAAATATTACTATGACAGGAATACAAAACAAATGTCTGAGTTGGTGCCCGGTCAAAATGTTATTATTAAAGATAATTTAAGTAGAAAACCTAATCTATTTGGAAAAGTGTTACGTCGTGATGAGAGACCAAATTCATATGTTGTTCAAACAGAAAAAGGAAATGTAATTAACAGAAACAGGAGGTATTTAATACATAACAAGTCTGATGTAAAAATTAATAGTAGTAGTGACTATTATACAACGCATAAGTCGTCTAATGAAAGCAATGTAACCCCTGATACTGAACCTAGTCAAGCTATCCCTCCTGAGTCTGTTAGTCCTAAACCTAATAAACATGTAATTCCCTCTGATGATATATCGGGTGAAAATTGTCACGCAGATGTGAGTCTGGATACTTCAGTCTACAGTACACCCAAAAGCAATATTGATGTACCATTAACAAAGAATTTTGATGCTGAAGTATGCAGATCAAGAAGTGGGCGAAATATTCAAAGGCCTAAGTACTTATCAGATTATGTAACAGATTAAATTTAAATTCAATAATATTAAGTACTTATTTAGAAGAAAGGAGATGTAACAGATGGTATATTATTATCTGTGGCACTTGACACACGCACTTTGAATAAAGATGTCGTTGATACAGTATCATGTATTTTTATTATAATAGAAAATGATATTATTACACTGTGTATGTAGGGTACACATTGTGTGATGTGATGACGGAATAATATTCAATATTATTCAGGTTCGTTGTCAAATTTGATATCGTAAAATAGGGTGAGTAGGTAAAAAAATAAGTCTAGGCTAAACCTAATCTCCTATACGAAACATCCATTGTACGTTTTCATGATTACAATATTGTACATGAAAATGCAATATAAAACTTGATGGGACCACACGTCATAACTCGTAAATGACATCACGTGTTGGGGCTAGACCGATAAAATTTGGTTCATGGCGAAAATAAAAATTCCCACTAACGTTTGAGAGCCATAAAGCGAATTTATTACCACTAATTTTATTGCTCATCTTATACAAGTAACGATATTTACATTGCTCTATATTGCCATTTGCTGGAATACCGAATGTACCGATAAACCTCAAATGTGTGTGTGTACGCAAGGTCATTGCCAAAAACATGAAGTTAAACAACCAATGATCCAAAACTAGGGTAAAAGCACCAATATATGACTGCCACCCAGAAGTTGACTGATAGGCCTAAAAATGTAAATAATTAAATCAGGAATAATTTTCCACGTCTGGGAGTATTTTTTTTACACGCGTTAGCCCTACATCGAGTGTCACATGCGAATTCCCAGACAATTAAGCCACACACGAGGCAGTGAGCGGTCGTCAAGTTTGCGCTTCGCGCCAAAATTGCGTTTTATATGGGATCCTTATTAAGAAAAGCCCTCAAAAATTTAAGCTTTTAATTACGTAAAAAATCGAATATGGCTTTCATTTCCTTGATTCACTTCAGTATAGATTTTAGACTAGTATCTCTATTGTATATATTATAAATAATACTTATTTTTTATTTTGAGATATTTGCCGGTCAAGTTATGGTTCCAATATTGTGCGTTCGGGCCAAAAGATGAACGACGGTCAACTTTTGGGCAAATCTCGCTCGAATTTTCAAATGCTTGTGTAAATTATAATAAAATAGCTAGATGTAATATTTATATATAAAATTACAATCAGTTTTGTAGTTGATTTTAAGACCAAGATGAACGACCCTTTTTACATGTAACACGTTTTAAAGTAATTTACTTTTGTATGGAAACGGGATTGTTCAACTCAAGAATCGCTGTCCAAAACGTGAACTAGGAAAATTTACTGGTTCATCTTTTGGGTTGGATTCCAATAAATGAATTCGAATCAATTTAGTTCGTTCATTTCGTTGACGCGGTGCCCAAAACATGAACCAACTGATTTTATTGAACGATGGAATTTGGGAAAAGTTAAACTTTGGTTCTTAGAGATCAGATTGTTACACAATGTACACCGTGTTTATATTTAATTAAAAGAAGGTTTTTTTAGGTTAAATACAATTAATTTATCTAAGAAACCAACATTTTTACTATGTTCTATTCATCTATTGGAGTCTTGGCGTTCATATATTGGTCTCGCTATATTCCAATTATGCTGGTTCATCTATTGGGGTCAAATTGTTCAGTGATAGGGCACTTTGTTCAACTACCGGGAAAGTCGGGTCCTTTTTTAATATAATCATTTTTATAAAATTACTGAAGTTTAATACGAGGCACGAAAATAACTTATTCTAAACTCAATAAAATGCGGAATCATATAAAAAAAAATATGAGAATATGAAACATTGATGAATATGAGTTACATCATATAGAAAAAAATATTTAAAGTTGGGAAAGTTGCTTAACTGTTCATCTATTGGTGATTTTACCCTCAATCGAATATCTTTGAGTAGGTTAGGTGTGAAAGGTACTTTATTAATCGACCGACATCCCTGCAATTGTAGTGAATGAATGATTTAATTTAATTTAGTATGAAGGAATATTACGAAAATACCAGCTCAGCATACCATACCTAATATCTGCATTGTGAAACATACAGCTAGGAAATACCGCCAGCATCCTCTGTACAATGCCAAAACGCCAAATATAGGGCATTTCTTTGACTGTTTCAACCGCCGTGACTTCGGTGGCAATATTATTACCCGATTTCCGTGGGTAGGTATCTAATTTTTTTAGGATATCTTAGTAGTTGTCAACTACGTCTACCAAGATATCCAAAAGTTCTTGCATCTCTCACGGGATTCGTGTGATAAGCCTGCCAGTGTTGCCACCGAAGTCAAAGTGATTGAAACGCTCGGAAATGCCCTTTAAATACTCGTATAAATACTGTGGGTAATGTTAGTTAGATTTAATTTATGTAAATAAACGGTACAGATTTGGAAAATTAAATAAGTAGGTATATTTGTTTCCTATTCCTACTAACGCATATTAAAATAAATAAACCGTAACCATACTTCTGGTGGCAACACACTACATACATCATCATCATCATCAGCTGCTGCTGAATCCACTGCTGGACATAGGCCTACATACATAAATCGCAATAATCGTTTAAATCCTGGCTTGAAGCACTGAGTTTCTTAGAACTGCTGCCGTGCGCTACCACAGCTATCACAGCAGCTGTGAGCGAAACAGAAATGTCAAGAAGAGACCGGATTTATCTCAACAATCTCATATTATTCTAATAACATGTTTAGTACATAAAAAAAAGGACGAAGGATGGAATACCATTCCATTGAACAATGTTTTTTATTTGGTTATTATCATCTAGGTCGCTTATTTGGCCTTTACCTTCGGATCGTGCTAAAAAATTGTGAACTGCCTTAATTATTTCTAAATCCACAAATTTCGAGGATTTTTCTGCCGTCGCTCAAAGGTGTTATTGGACTGACAGAAACAAATCCTGGAAATTTGTGGATATCGAAGCTCACATTAGGGCTTTAAGAATTATCCACTTTAGGGCTGTAATATTACTTGTACAATACATAACATAAAGGACTATGGGCAGATTTGTATGGAGAGTGGACCAAAAACCAACAGAGCTGAAAGTGGTGTCATTAAATAGATATTTACATTTATTTCATTTCATTCTATGGGCACGATGTTCAATTCCATTGCAAAACGGAGATATTTGTATTTTAGTCAGAGTAAATACTATGGTGAATGATGTCTGGACGACGGTAATTTACTTAGGGAGTACCCGCAGAACGCCTTACTCATACAAAATTATCCAATGGAATTCAACTTTGCTCCTATAGAATGAAATAAAGTACATAAGCAGACCTTTTTAATGACACTACTCCCAGCTCTGTTGGGTTTTGGTCCATTTTGACGCATAGTCCTTAACACATTAATTAAATTTTACATGAAAATGCCGAAATTCTGAAAATGTTCTGCATTTTGCGCGTGGCTGTAAAATAATTACCAATTGCTAGTTTATAAATATTTGATACTGACTATCTAAATGAATGTTGTATTCCGTTGTGAATGTGCGTCGTCCTTTCTAGGTATGAAAACTGTTTTATTTTGTAGACGTGTCTTATGAGATATGGGTCATTATTTTACCTCATAGCTATTAAATTATGGAAATAATCGCGAATTTGCTAAACCTTTCGTTCAACATTCTGACAAGTGGCAGTCTCCCGAATAATCTAAACGTTTTGGCAAGCAAAGTGTCGGTCTGCATAATATCATTAATATCGCTTGCCTATCAAAGTAACATAATAGTATTTTTTGCTCATACATTTCGCCAAAAATATTTCTGTATTATTACGTGTATATAAATGTAAATGATTATGAAGTTAGCGTCACGAGTAATTTATTTACATTTAACTGCAAAAACTTGCAAATCATCTTCGATAGGTACTTTTGAACTAAGTAGTCAGTACCTACCTACTTAATGAAATAGAAGTACATATAACCTAGTTACAGTTAAGATAACTTACAGTTTAAGATAGTAAGAAGAATAACGAGTAGATACTTAGCTCTCTTATTCTTCTTTATTTCATACAAATGAATATTTTATCATTTAAATTAGTAAACGAGTATCTAACTTCTTACCTCTGACACTACTTAAATCGTTGTTAGGTAAGCGGTTTAGTTTATAAACAAACAATAAATTGAGAAAGCAGATTTTTTTCTTTTAATTTATAATTACTTTCTCGCTGCATAGAGCGGTTGAAATTTAATGAAGTCTATTTCCAGAAACATGTTTATGCTCTTTCTACGATAGTTTATCACAACTATCGAATCTCCCAAAGTCGACAGTCAAAAATAGCCTTTACTACTCCGTAGCTACGGTCCATTGGCATCACAATGCGTATCGATAGATAGATATAGAGCTAGATATTATTGGAGTGAGCTACTTTCGTAACACTTCCCAACACCCGACGACAGATATATCGTATTGTAATACTAAAATACTCCGTCAGTTCAAGGACATAGGGACAACTCTCGTGCTCACCTGTGATAGTTTGGGCATTGACTTGGATATGGCTACCACGATCTACTAATACGATTCAGTTTAGAATGTTATCTGGATAGCGTTGTGTCAGCTCCATAGAATAACTGTCAAAAACTGACAAGCCGAACCTAAACTGTATCGCATTTAAGAGATCATGATAGCACCCCCTGATTATTCGAATGCACTTTCTTACTTCTTATTAAATAATCATTGAACATGATAAGTGACGGCAGTAAGAATACATTTGTCACCACCCCAACTCTTCCCGCGGGACGACTCCCGCGGGAAGAGTTGGGGTCCCTTAGTCGACTCTTACGACAAGAGTCGACTAAGGGATTGAAGTGTCACTGACCATTCTTTGATTTGATTGATGACCGGCAGCAGCGTCATCAACATCATAGTGGACACATTACTGCGATCGCTAATCCGCTTGCCCAGTGTGGTGATTATGGACATTTACCTCCTAATACGCATAGTTCATAGGAGAGGCGTACGTTCAGCAGTGGACTGAGATAGGCTGATGATGTGATGTGATGTGGGCAAAATACCGTATTCTAAAATGGCTGGTCTTATGGGTACCTACCCTTTTTCTCTAGCACCGGAGAACTCACCTTCGACCTATACCCAGTCTAATTACCACGCTGTATGGCGATGGAAACTTGTCGGACAAGTCAAGATAGAACGGAAGTAATAACCTCATCGCCAGCCGCCAGCATCATCGCACGAGAAACCGAATGTTTCCATAGCAACAAATGTTTTACAGGTGTGTGTCTAGACTTTTCCGAATGTACTGGACAGAATAATCTCTGGCCAGGTGTGAAACCACGAATACCGCGATTGAACTACCTATTTACTAACGTAAACATCGTGAGTTAGAAACCTTATTGGCGTGTACCTAAGTAAACCTCTGGACTGAAGACTTCCGATTAAGTCCTATCTACTATTAGCTTCAACTTCAGTATACTTTCCATTGATCGCGATTCACGTTTTTAGAGAGTTTGTAAAGGGTGTACGAATTTCAGTTGATGCAACTTCGTGTTAGGATCTATGACAACTATAGTGTCACTACTGGCTGGTTGACAGGGTCACCACGTGACCTGGCAATACCGTGCAGCTAGTAAACATTGTAGATTGCCGCAACTGCCAATTATTCCCCTAATGGGCTATCTAATTCTATAATCTATCAAGCCCAATGACAGCAGAATACCGTGAACACTTATACCTACAATGTTTCCTGAGGACTGTTTAGATTGATTATAGTAGATGATGCAGAATATCTTGGATGAAGTTCTTGGCTGAATTGATTCTTTATTGGCATCCCTTATTTATGGCTTAAGCAAACATAAACTATTAGACTAATCCTCTCGTGGTAAGCGATGGAGAAATTGCGACACCAGTAAAGTAGTACCAAGAGTAGGGTCACAATTACTGTGTTGGCTTTAAAGTCCTTCTTTCCTTGTTAAGGTCTGGTTCCACGAAGGTCTGTAAGAAACTCTTGCTTGAAGTAATATGATAAGGGAATATTATACGAATATTTATTCGACAGTCCCATTAACTGTCATTTAACGTCATCATTGTCATCAACATTGATCCTCGAATGAATCTTAAGCACTTAGGTAGACCCTTCTTACCCTGATGAAAGTAAAAGGCGGCTGCAGGTACAGAAGCCTTTGATTTGTCTGCTAGTTACGCCAGTGACTATGTATGTAGGTATACTAAACATTTAGATAGCTCTACCGCCTCTATCTACCTATGTAGGTACTCATAAATCGAGAATGTTTTATGATATTAAGAACTTACATTTTAAAAGAAAATTAGTGCCTTTATCACATTTCCGAAATTTGTCCTTGATTAAGTAGGAATTTGTTACAGGATTATTTTGTGTTTGTTATTATTTGGATTCAAATGCTTTCACTTTTTTCATTTATCTAAGTATGTTAAGATACACTTCATTTCTTTACCAATTTAGCAGTAGCAATAAAAGTTCAACACATGTAGTTGCTTTAAAGTTTTTAAACGTAACTTATTTTATTAAATAATAACTTCCGTACATACGCTGTAAGTTGCCATTAAGAAAATTTGAACTTTTTAAGTAGTGACTATAGTTTGGTATACTAGTTTGTCGGTAAAAAAGACGCTAAATTTAAAATTTCTACATGAGACCAGCTCTATATGCCTATTTTTTTTTAATGCTGCCTTTTTACTCACGAGACGTGTTTGCCAAACTTTAACAACAAAACTAAAACACATTTAAACGATTCAAATCAATACGAATTCCCAACATTCTTGAATCACTTCATAGGAACACCAACTTTTTAACCCAAAAAATTTGTTCAAACACTCACCGTAAAGAAACCGCACAACAAACGTGACTCTGTTGTCCCACGAGTACGCCATTGTGGCAACACAGACGGGCGGCGGGCGCGGCGGTCGCGAGACAACTGCCGCCGCGCTGCCGCGCGTTTACCACTACCAGTGTTGCCTCGTTCCAGTCGCTTATAAGAAGCTCGTCGCCTCTTGCTGGCCAGTGTTTGTGTGGTATCTGATTACGCTGGACTGTTTAGTATTCAGGCGTTTATGTCGAAGCGACAGTAGTGTGGACTAGAGACTAGCCCCCTTATTCCTGGGTCGCGTTTTATAAAGTTACAATTTACAATTTAATTTCGCTGTTTGCCTCTCTTTCTAGCCAATATGTGCGTGCGTTAGAGAGGCAAACAGCGAAATTGTAAATTGTAACTTTATAAAACGCGACCCTGAACGTCTTAACAACACGCTAGGTATTGTTTGTACCTTTCGACCTTATCAATATGTATATAATAGCGAAAGGAACATACCTACAATAGGTACTTTGAGGCTTGCTAACTTAGGAGACGTTTATGTATAAGGGCGTATGTAGGCATTTGTCTATAGAAAATGCAGAAAAATATAAAAGTACGCGAAGTGCCCATAGAAAATTTGAAAATATGCCATTTTCTACTGAGAAGTTGGATTTCCAGATTTTCAGTAACTACTACGATTTAATCGCTGAACTACGCTCGTAGCGCTACGACGTAGACTTAGGTTCCCGCTTTGTAGCGATAGCGATAGTGCTTCGTAGAAGGGTGTACTCGTATACGTGTCGTGATTAGTGCTGAATGAATAAATTATGTTTTCAAGTGGGATTACTGGTACCTAATATTTTGAAAAGGATCATTTACTGATCTAGCGTGGTTATCTACTGTGGCCGTCAATTTGCGAGTCAGGTAACTCACGTCTTAGACTGTACATAGTTCAGTATAATTAAATATCTTAGAGTGGGCCGCGCCCGATGAAAATAATAACTAATAAATCTCGCGATTTTTCGTCAGTAGAAAAAACGCAAATTTAAAAACGGAATGAGCGAAAGGACATTCTTTACGTACAAGTTATGTTTAAACCAGTTTACCGTCCCGGTTTTTTCTGAAATGGAAGTAGATACAGCTTCTGAAATAAATGGTTGTTTGTGCTTTAAAATGGTAGTAACACTACCAGGGTTTCTCTACAAAATTAAGTACCTACCATCGATTGATCTTCTGTTTTTTCTCTCTTCCTTATTGTACATTATGCGGACATTAAAAATTACATATTAAAATATTATCAACCCGGGTTACTCACGTATTTAAGTCGATGATTGCTCGACATGTTTCGACCCATTAAGAGGGTCCTCGTCCGGAGCACTCTCGGCCAAAGCCCGACGCGTACTGAATACGTGAGTAGCCCGGTTTGATAAAGTTTTAATATGTTTGAGTCTCATGTTAGTTAATTCTAAAATTAAAAATTTACCTCTAACTTGACCGCCATCCATCGATCGATTGATCGAAGTTCTCAAAGTCACGCTTATCTATACCAGTCTTCAATAGTCAATGGAAACGTTGGGAACGACATCGCAACGTCACGCATTTTCAAATATATCCACGTATCGATGGGCTAGAGCTTTCGTTTGGCAGTGCGCTTGACCCGAGGGGGTATTCTGGTGCAACTGAGCTTACCCGACTGCATAGAACTTGTTGCAGCCTAGATATTAGGTCCTGGCCTACTACCGCAAAAATCGAAATTCGTCAAATTCGAGGATTTTTCTCTGTCACTCAAACGAAGGCGTCATTAGAGTGAGTACCTTGCGTCTTAGGGTCGTGAAGTCCTCTTAGGATTAACTTCTTTCTGACGGTGTCCCGCCATCTATGCCTGTTCTTCGCATCATGCAGAGCGCTGTGTAGTTGGGTGTCTAGAGCGGAGCGAACCTGATCTGACCACCTTGTTGGACTGCGGCCCCTAGGTCATTTGCCATCAACCTTCCCAGTGACTATTAGCTGTTCAAGGTTGTGGCCCTCCTTTCTGGCTATGTGTCCGAAAAACTCCAGTATCCTGCGCATACAAATAGTCGACAGTCTCGTCTTGATGTTGAGCTCACGCAGGATTGATACATTTGTGCGAAAAGCATTCCACGGAATTTGCGGTAGTAGGCCTGTAACAACCGTACACCATGACTTTTCAAGTATCAGTAACGTTATGTTTTACTCGAGACGTAAAGCAGGGCATCGCGCTCGCTCCAATATGCCAGTGCGACTGCGAGCGCGATAGAATGCATTACGTATCGAGTAAAACCTCGTATCCTTTACTTTCCAACTGATGGTACGGTTACTGTTTACCTTTACGATTCATGATCATCATCATCAGCCTATGATAGTCCACTGCTGGACTTAGGCCTCTCCTATTAACTATGCGTATAGACGCATTAGGAGGTAAATGCCCATAATCGCCACGCTGGGCAAGCGCGATCGCAATAATGTGTCCACTATGATGAGTATGATGACGCTGCTGCCTATTATCAAACTTTTATTAAATAATGGTCAGTGACACTTTAGTTCCCTTAGTCGACTCTTACGACACCCGCAGGAGGAGTTGGGGTGGTGACAAATGTATTCTTACTGCCGATGCCGTCACCACACGGCTAACGATTCATGATAATGTTTCATATTATCAGCCCATCTCAGTCCACCGCAAGTTATAGGCATTCTTTTGGGTCCCCCAAATCAATCAAAATATCGGCTTAAACCGGTCGAAAAAAGCTTTATGTTAACGGCATTAGAGCCAAAAATCCGGTGCTGGGAGACCCTTAGTAGGTAGGCTATGGTCACTATGGGGAGGCTAGAAAAACTTTGTGGGTCAAAATACGATCGTGTTAATTGTGTTACGAAAGTTAGTGATACAAACTGTATAGTACCTATACTCGGTCCGACATTCTTTGGGAGTAGAAAAAGATGGCAAATTTAAAAAATGTTTGTTTGTTTTGTTGATCGCTCACGGAAAAAATATGCCGCTTAAAAGTTGTTACACTAAATTTAATTCGTAACACAAAAATCATGACATTTTTTGTTTTTTTTAAAGGCCTTTAATTATGTACAATTTTTTTAGTTATGAAGAACAATCTTGCCGATATGCATTCAGAATAAGACTCCTGGCGTGATCATCCCGTTGGTCGCGAGGCCACGATGCATTTGCTAATACAAAGCCACGATTGCATCGTCATATCTTACAAATAACACTGATTCACTCACATGGCAGATTAACTAAAACATGTGAGTCAAATTACTCTGAAGAAAATATCCATTACAAAATATCAAGAGGATCTACCTATCGAAACTCTTTTGGCACGCGGCTGAAGTGTTTTGAAAGATTGGGTATGTATGATAGTAAGTATGTATTAGGGTATGTAGTATTTTTTACGATGTCCGGTTTATGTTTTCACTCGAAAGTTAATCGTTTTATACACATTTATAGTACCTACTAACGGCCACTAATCTATTCTGCGGACAGACAGACAGACGGACGTGGCGAAACTATAAGTTTTCCTACATTACTCCGGAGGTCCCGACCCTAAAAAGCGGCTTTTCACAGAAAATCTGACGACATTGCTCAAATAATATAGCACCTAGAAAGTAAAGGTATAGGCTGATATTTTAAACTCTTGGGAAATACGCAGCGGCCCTACGGCCTTAAGGAATTCGTAATGTCTCTCTCACTCTAATGACGCCTTCGTTTGAGTGACAGAGAAAAATCCTCGAAATTTACGAATTTCGATTTTCGCGGTAGCAGGCTAGGACGGGTTACGTTTATTTTATTCGAATCAAGTTATTGAGTCCGTAAAAGTAGACCTTTCTCGGATCTCCCAAGTAGGACACGTAATCCCGGGATTCATTTGTATGCAATCACAGGATTTGACTTTATAAAATCCCGGGATTACATGCCCCATACCCGAGCCGAGACCAAAACAGTGATGCACTGCACTTGACTTTTTTTTATTACAGGTAAGAATGATCTTGGGAGATCCAAGAAAAGTTTATTTTTTGCAATACAAAGGACCATGCGTCAAAATTGCCCCAAGACCAACAAACATGAGAGTTAGATCATTAAATAGGTCTTTAACTTTACTTCATTTCATTATATGGGCACGAAATCGAATTCCATTGCAAAACTGAGATAATTTGTCAGCCTGAATACGAGCTAATTCAGTAGAAAACCTCTGTCGATTTAGCCACTAGTTTATTTTGGTAGCTGCAGCTACCAATGATCACCCTTATTTTGTATGTAAAAAAAAGGGCTAATGTCAAAAGAAAAAAGAAACTAAGCGAGTGAGGTGGTTAACATACAATCACGTGTGCACAATCTTTTTTTTACACACTTCGATATCCTAATGATTAACGACCAGTATCTCTGATCTATGAGATATGCATATTTTTGTCAGTGTGAATACAATCTTCACACTGACAAATATGAATATCTCAGTTCTGCAATGGAATTCATCTTGGTGCCCATAGAATGAAATGAAGTAGATTTAAAGACCTATTCAACAATGTAACTTTTAGCTGTGTTGACTTTGGGGCAAAGTTCCATACAAAGTTGGGCATGGTCCTTTGAGAGCATGCGCGCATTCAGATTTATATTGACTGTTGCAAGATAAATGTGTTTTATATAAATTACGTTTTAAATGAAATTTTGAATGTTTCTTACAATATTTTAATGGCTTTAGAAAATGTGGTTATAAATTAACAAAACGATAATAACCGAACGCTGTTTGACAATGACAGTTACTTTGACAAGTTGGTGAATGAAGTAAAGTCAAGGTAGTCAAAGCAGGGCTGCCAGATCGTATAATTGGATACAATTTTTGTATAATTTGGCTGCTCTATGTATATTGAATTGCCTTGTATAATCGGATACATAAAGAGAAAATTATAAATTTCGTACTACTGTCTCTGTCACTCCTAGGACAAAGCTTTTTGTTGTATAATATTATTGGATTTTGTATAATTTCAGTGTCTTGTTTCGTATACTTTGAACATTGTGACTGGTAACCCTGAGTCAAAGTCAAATAATAGGTAAATATCAATATACGTTTAACGTTTTCGTCTTATTATAATTGGACGTAGTTACACAATAACGTTCCATTCCACAGTGACCTCATTTTGAGATAAATTCAATTTAGTGTTTTTGTTGTATACTTTTTTGCTGAAACTTATATTGAACATTACTAATGGTTTTATTGTAGAATTATGTCTATTTTATTTAACGTTACATTTATTTTCCATATTGTCTGAAGAATAAAGGTAATATTTAGGTAAAATGGTACTGGAACGTTTTTGAAAAATTACTTTTTGTATGGACCATGAATTTAAATTAATTAGCAAAAACGTTCCAAGAAGTTTTTCCATTGAATTATATGAAAAAAGTAAATATATTTTTGTAATGAATCGAAGTTACGATACCTAGGAATGAACAAAAACAATCTAAATCTAAATCAAAAATGTAATTATATTAAACATAATAGCTACATGATCAATATATCACATGACTAGATACAAAGTAAGTATCAAAAATCAAAGAGAAACAGATATATTTTTAAAAATAACATTTAATCAGGGTTCTCTAAATAATCTCCGAAAATTGTTTGTATGAATATTACATTGCAACCAATTTTTTTCATAAAGTAATTTTGCCGAATGATCATGTTCCGATAGAATTTTATGAAATTGTTTCATTTCCCGACTTTCCCGATTTGAAATGGTTGGCAATTCTATGTTTGGGCTTAGTTTTTAATTTGAACTTTTTGTAATACATATAATAATGTGATTTATGGTTTAGTTGGTATAATATAAATTTAGTTAAATCATTATTTTACCATTTTTTTTGGTATAATATCATTTACGTTACAAGGATGTAACTTTCATTTGAGGCGAATTTTAGATAGGTATATTTTTGTTTTTTAATAACAGCTTACACGGGGTTTTGTACTAATGTTTCTAAACAATAAAAAGTTGGCAGTAATAGTAATTTAGATGAAACCGAAGAGGGGTCGCAATGCCGAGGGAAAAACAAAACAGTCGCTGTATTATGGTAGCAGTTTCACCTAACACTCCTGGACACTGAAATGTTTTTTTAGGGTATTTTTTTAGACAAGTTCAGAAACATGGTTATGCTAAACAACAACAACGGGTTAAGTGCTTGTACTTAGTTGCTTAGAGGAGTCATTCAAATTCAAATTCAAAATTCAAATTATTTATTCAGTCAGAAATCTGGACATATTTTTTGACTATTGATTTTATTAATTAATGAGTTTCATAATATATTTGTCTAAGACAAGTACATGAGCAGTCATAATTTTAAAGATCGGTGTAAATGTGTATTTTTTACTTGGTTCAAGTAAAAAGTTGCCACATGTACGAAAAGGACTACGAAACACTGACGAAACTTTATTCGTGTAATAGTTGTTAGGCCTAGTGAAAGATTTGACAAAATGATCAGTATGCTAAAAGCATTGTGTCATTACAATAATCTATTTTATAATAATTCTGCCAAATGCAAGGTTGTTGTTCAAAAATTTGCTAATTCGTCGGGTGAGAATGCAATTGTGCCATATCCATTTTCAAGCAAAATCGGTTTTTAATGGTTCTTGATAGCATATTTTTTTTGTAGTTCATAACAGTAATCGATTTTTGAAAATTCTTATTTTATGATATTAAAAAACATATATTTTTGTGCCATATCCTCAAACCGCAATAAATAGTGATTACAATATTGTGCCATGTCCGGACATGACACAAATTTACGGTTAACAGCCTATTTATCAGTGTGCCAAGCGACTAACCGATCAACATTTTTGTGACATAATCCATTAATCGATTTGAATGTATCGATTCGATACTTTTTTTACCTACCCTCTCTTTTGATAAATGACAATAAAGAAGGTAGGTTTGATTTATAATGATTTGCGTCATTCATACTTTAAGCTTTTATCTTAATAAGTTGGTGGTATAAATACCTACATAATATTTATATTTACGAGTACCTAACCATAAATTGTAAGAAATGACATATATTATACTACAGAAAAAGTGACCGAACCCCCTATGACCAGGACTGGAATCGATCCAGCGACCTCCTGTTTTCCTGCCATGCCATGCCATTTAAGTCCTGGCCACAGGAGGCCTCGGTCACTATTCCTGAAGTACATATTACATGACACGTCTTTTAATTTATAGAGCGTGTATTTAGGCACTTAAACTGCAATATTATTCGTTGATAAGAAATAATAACGTTAATATGTCATTCATTAGTAAAAGTATTTTAAGCTGTTCTCATCGATATTTTTTACATTAGCACTAGATATCGTTGAAAAGCTTATCATTTCACAAAATAGAGAACGTCACCTATTAGATGGTAACTATTTACAAGAAAGTAAAAACAATGATTCACATTAATATTAGAAATCAATGTTGGCACGATAGATATTCACTTGAATATGTCTTCATATTCCAGATAAATTATCGTCTTGACTTGAAATAAATCTAGTCGTAAAATAACTTTTATTTGCATAAACAATTGCTTTTAATGTCTACCTTTCTTGACATTGCACTAATATTTTGTGACACATCCATAACTTTTTGTCATATCATACATAGTAAGTTAAACATTTTCTTACCAAAATGGATATGGCAATTGTAAAACTACTTATATCTCATGACTATTATAAGTTAAACATTAATTGTATATAACAAAAAATAGTAAATTAATATACTTAAGTGTCAGTTAAGTTAAATATTGCAAAATGATAAGACATTCCAAGAAAAAAATTTTTTTGTTTCATTTCGCTCTCCTCTAAACCAAGGCAAGTGGCGTATAGCACAATTGCATTCTCACCCGACGAATTGTTGGTTGTCAAAGTAAACCATCGGCGAAATGTTGGAAAAAAGTTCGGAAAAAAGGCAGAACCCCTATAATCATTTTTCATCTTCGTAACCCTGTATATCAAAGTCTGGCACTCCACCAAAGCCATCAACATCATCAATGATATCATCAGAGCTCGTTAAGGTTTTCTAAAATTCGAGACGATCCTCTGGTATGGATTGGTACATTGTTTTTAAATCAGCTAACTTTGCCGGAGCTATTGGTTTGCTATTAGGTCACCATAAGCACATACGAGGTGAAGTTCTATAGTTTGCGAACTTCCCGTGATTGCATTAAAAAAAACTAGTATCGTCTTAAAATATTTGGATTTAGAATTCAAAAACAAAATAATGAATGACTAGAAATCGGCCGAACCGTTTTAGTACAGTGTCGGTTCAAAGTTGAGAAGTCAGTTGTGAAAATGGAAATTTTGAAGGAAAATTGACGTGCGATAATTTTTTACAACTTCAAAAGGGGCTTAACGAGACTTCAGTGCTTCGAAAAGTTGACTAAGGTTTTCAATGATAAAGCACCATGCCTCCGGGCTGTGAAACGGTGGTATTTAGAATTTCAACGTGGTTGCTCTAGTCTTGGTGACATCAGGCATCGTGAAGGTTGACCAAAAACAGCCGTAACCCAGGAAAACATTGATGCTGTACGGGAACTGATCGTCGAAGATCGTCATGCGACTCATGCGACATACCGTGAGATAGAAGCTTCCTTATGTATTTCAGGGACACGCGTTCAGAGTATTTTGCATGATCACTTAGGCGTTAAAAAGTTGATCTCACCCTGGATACCACATTTACTCAGTAAATACCAAAAAACGGCTCGCGTCCAATGGTGTCGCAAAACTCTGCTGCAATTCAACAAAGGAAACTCAAACTTTTTTACGACATTATCAGTGGTGCCGAATCTTGGATATATGCCTATGATCCTGATTCTAAACAGCAGTCACCTGTTTTCGTGTTCCACGATGAGCCAAAACCGACTAAAGCAATACGTTTACGGAGCACTTAGAAATAAATGGTCACCAAGTTTGTGGCGAAAAGTGGCCACATTGCCACCATCGTGCTCGCCTATGATCCTGATTCTAAACAGCAGTCACCTGTTTTCGTGTTCCACGATGAGCCAAAACCGACTAAAGCAATACGTTTAGGGAGCACTTAGAAATAAATGGTCACCAAGTTTGTGGCGAAAAGTGGCCACATTGCCACCATCGTGCTCGCCTATGATCCTGATTCTAAACAGCAGTCACCTGTTTTCGTGTTCCACGATGAGCCAAAACCGACTAAAGCAATACGTTTAGGGAGCACTTAGAAATAAATGGTCACCAAGTTTGTGGCGAAAAGTGGCCACATTGCCACCATCGTGCTCGAGGATCATAAAACGATTAATGCTGACTGGTATACCTTTGTTTGTTTACCAAAAATTATCGGCCCGATTCGAAAAAATAATCCTAAGCGTCGTATACTACTGCACCACGATAATGCGAGCTCGCACACCGCCCGACAAACAATTGCGTTTTTAAAAGAGCAAACCATCGAAATTCCACCCGCCGTACAGTCCACACTTAAGCTCGAACAATTTTTTTACTTTTCCAAAAATCAAGTAACGACTTCGTGGTCAACGGTACTAGACGCCTGAAGAAGCGGTTGAGGCATACAAAACGGGCATTTTGGAGACCCCGACCCATACTGGAACATACTTTTGTGTATACTCCTGTATATCGTACACTTTGGCTAATGTCATTCCTGGCTGTAAATATAACATGTATTCATGTGTGTTCTTTTGCTTTTTATAATGCCTCTAGCTCATATTTCGAAAGGTTCGCATTTCGCAATGATACCAATGCTAAGATGTACCCACCATTGTTAAATAGTAAATTCGTTACAAACATACTTGGATCATCTTTTGCAAGAAATCATCTTAAAATGCATTTAACTAAAAGGTTACAAAATACATGGGACCCTGAATGTAAGGCCTTAAGTATCATGTTAGTTTTGAAAAATAATACAAAACACATAGAACGTTTTTCACCAGGACCTGAAGTAACATATGAATAACACAAAAAGATTTCATCCTACATGGATCAGTTTTTTCATGGACACCAGTACAATATAAATTTTGTTAAAAAGTACCAAGTTAATTGAAACATTATGAAGTAATAACTAGATAATGCAAAAATGTTTCAACCCACATGAATCAGTTTTTGCATAAGCACCAGTGTGATAATGGTTTTTGTTAAAATGTTCCAAGTTAATTGAAACGTTGATACAAAGTAATATTAATGATAAATATTTACTAAAAACGTTTCACTTAGCATGTTACGTTTTATTTTTTTTTATGAATTGCTCAGTTCGGTAATAGTGTGGTTTGGAACAATAAGATAAAATTTTATTTTTAAAACTAAGCCACGTAGAGTCATGCGAGTCAGTGTAAACGATGCAATATGTCAAAAAAGGTTCCCCAGTAGCGTTAACTCAATTTTGGGTGACTTGTGGGTTGGAACGTTATTGTGTAACTACGTCCAATTACTGTAGAAATAATACCTCCACAGCAATGAAGTTTTATAGAAAAAGAATCCTGTATTCTACGATATTCCTTTTATTAGGTGGGTTTGTATTCTAAATTCCCTTAAATCGTTGGCTGCACTAACCGGTAACAACTAATACTTAACAATCATCTCTTTTGTTATGTTTTTGTTGGTATATTACAGGTTTGGTTGTTTTTACGACTCAAATTGAAGTGGAAGAAGAGGCAGAGGTAACTAAAGAACCAGAGTTCGAGGAGTTTGAACAAGATGTGCCGAATGTCGACGAATCGGAATCACTTTTGTCGAATGTCGTGTCAGATGTCGATAAAACACTCATCAACATATACAATCATGTTACATCCGCCAATGTGACCGCAGAAAACAAAACACAAGTGGTCAACGAAACAAGGAAACTTGTGAAATGCAAGGAAATAAAATATGATGATCAAAATCCAGAAATTGAAGCAACAGTTGAAATTATAAATGGTAGCAGTTTGTCAAAGATTTTGCAGGTGAAACCTGATATTACCAGTCGCGATATGGAGGCAGATTGCGTTCTAGTCCTATTCTACGCTAGAGCATGTCCGTTTAGTGCTCACGCAGCACCTCATTTCAATGCCCTTGCTCGGTCTTATCCGAATGTCAAAATGGTAGCTTTAGATGCTTTGAGATATCATGGAATCAATGCACAGTATGGTATTGTTGGTGTACCTACACTAAAAATGTTCCACAATGGCCGACCAGTTGGTAAATTCAATGGAACTGAGTACAACATTCATTCCTTTAGTAAATTTGTCCATGCTATTACAGGATTGCATCCTCAGGTACTCTTGGTTACAGTTAAAGACTTCCAAGGTCCTGTTTCAAGTGTAGTGGAGAAAGAAACTGACTACTTCTTAGTCCTGTCATGGTTGTTTATCATAGTGTGTTCGGTGTATTACTTCATGCAGTCAAAATGGTGGCGCATGATTGTGGAAATGGTGCAGAACAACTGGCGAGAGTCTGAAGCTCAGCATGAGCATAATGATTAAATTAAGTGGAATAAAGCTTGTTTTTTATGTTGATTGTGTTGTATTATTTACAGTTAGGGTTGCTAGATGTACTGTAATATACAGTATTGTACTGTATTTTACCTCTATGTACAATATTTTTTATGTTTGTACTTTATTTTCTCACCCTATTAACCCTATATACTGTATATCTCAATTTACAGTGGCAATCCAATTTTAATGAAATGACCCAATTTTCCATATACAATATAAATGGGATAGTTGTTCAAGGAAAGGTAAATAAAAGGAATAACTTAAAATATACATTTTAATTAAGCATATAACATATTAATCATATTATGTACATACACATTTTATAAATATTATTCTTTTGCCTAGAGAGAAAAAATCATGTCTTATATCAAAATGTAACGCAACAGGCAATGCAATTGAACTAAAACTATTACAAGCATTATTTTATTTCTGCAGGCATCTTCTCACCAGCTAAAGCTGCAAGAATGTTCTTTGCTGTCAACTCGCTCATTGTATTCCTGGCTTCAATAGCTGCACTGCCAATGTGCGGTAAAACCACACAGTTCTTCAGCTTGAACAATGGATTGTCTAGCGGCAGTGGCTCTGGTGTCGTGACGTCCAAGCCCGCTCCCCATATAGTATTGTTTTGCAAAGCTTCAATCAATGCATTTTGGTCTACAGTTCCACCTCTACTTGTGTTTACGAATACAGCACTTTTCTTCATCTTCTCAAAGGCAGCTTTGTTGAAGATTTCTTTAGTCTCAGGCACTAAAGCAGTGCAGCATATAACAAAGTCGCTTTTCTGTATTAATTCGTCAAATTCTGCTCTTATTGCACCAGTTTCTTTTGCTTGCGGGCTGTCTGAGCGGCTGGTGTAAAGTATCTGGGCTGTGCCGAAGGCCTTGACGCGGCGCGCGACGGCCTGGCCGATGCGGCCGAAGCCCACGATGCCGACAGTAGCGTTGGCGAGGCCTGGGCCTGTGAGCCAGACGGGTGCCCAGGCCCCAGAAGCGGCCCAGCCTCCTGTGCGAGCTTCGTGTATTGCTTCAGGAATGCGACGTGATGTTGCCAGCAATAGTGCAAGCTGAAAATATTTTTGTTAGGTTGTTATTTCATTATTATGTTGTGGAAGTACATGTATAAACTAATAAACTAAATTCAACCTGGGGCCCGTTCTTCAAAAGCTTGTAACTAGTAATACAAGTGAATGTCTCTTTTTAACACCATTAGGGTCAATGGCCAGTCAAGTGCAAAAATAAGTATCGAAAGAATCCGTTCATAAATATGTTACGACGTTCTTATTACACAGAATTAGAGTGCACTGGTACATATTTTTGAACGTTTTTGTATACCCCTTATTTTTTTTTTTAGGGGAGGGAAAATCATTTATTAACAAAAATATAGTAACAAAGGATAAATTAATTGTTAGGTATCACGCAAGCACTGATGGAGATATTAGGTACTCTAGTCAGGTAGAGGAAAGATTGGGTAGGGCTGCGCCATCTTTTAGGCCAAAGAAGTTTTTGAAGGAGTTAAATTTGTGGCGCGTACCCCGAATACACATGCTTGTAGCACGGAGTATGGAAATTATAATTTTCGATCTAAGCCAGCCCATTACTACGCTGAGGGATCTGTCCCAACGATCAGCGATTGCTTCGCCGAGATGTTTCACGAAAGCGGACATCTGAGGTGCGAATATCCCATCCACGGATGTTACAAGGGGAGTAAATGTCGCATGCCGTTTTTCACAAGAGTTCAAATATTTTCGTTTCTTTTCCTCTTCGGCGGATTTAAGTACGGCTGCTACCGGACGTGAGATGTAAGAGGGAGCGTCAGTGTCTACGACACGGATATCAAATAACGCCTCCCTCTGTGCATCCCAAACGCCACGGCAGCAAAGGTCTCCCCGAAGTCCGCAGTCACCTTCCGTGATGAGGGGTTCTTTGACTACATTCCCCCAGGCGTGCTGACATAGCTCACAAAATAGGTCCCGGATTTCGTTGTGACGGCGTGTAATTAATCCGCCAGTTTTACAGCAGAGAGCGTGGTCCACGTCAAAAACATCATTGCCGCAGCCGTCACATGATTTAGGCATGGAGATATGTGTTCTGTGGTATCTTAGTGCCAATGCATCTCTGAATTACATTGGGGATAGGTCAAAGTGGTCTTTTCTTGTAGGGATAACCGAGAGCCAAGTAGACGATTTAGTTTTAGTTTTCGTGAAAATTGAACGTTCGACTGCTCGTTTTTTGTTAGGAGAAAGTTTGTTTAAAAAAAAAAAAAAAAAAAAAAAAAAAAAATACCCCTTATTTTGTCTTCGACTGGCCAAAAAAACAATACGTACCTTTCATGAAAACAAAATTTGACGTCATAATTTGTGTTACGAAGTAATGGGCTCCAAGTTACTTTATAAACTGACTATATTCAATATTGATCTAATTCGTAATAGAAAATATGGTATATTTCATCAAATCCTAGCTTTCTCAGCAAGTAGAAAAAGTACATTGAAATCTACTTTAGATAACACTAGATAATGTTTTTATTATAGCCCATTGGCGATTTCATAAGTTGATAGCAAGGAAAGCTATGACACAATACCAGATAATCTAATTTTAGATTTGTAGGTGGCTTCAATTCATCTTAGCAACAAAGTTTGACAGTACAGTCAACGATTTATGATATTTATAGACAAATTCTTACTGTTAATTCTGCTGTAGCATCCGTCAGCACATCAGGAGTATATCCAATCCTGATGCTTCTATTCCTGCACTCTGCCAGGTCTATGTGGTCATGCCCCACCGATATTGTGGCTACCACCTTCAGTTGGGGTCCGGCAGCATCTAGCAGCTCTTTGTCAATTTTCTCAGTGAGGGCGCAGAAAATACCACTTGCACCAACCACACCTTTCAGAAGTTCATTACGAGGGACTTGTGATGGCTTCTCCCAAATTCTTACGTCACACCTGAAATGATAATATGAAAATGAAAAAAGTTTAAAAAGTTTTACACTGAGAAGTGGGGCTTCTTTTTGGGTGAGTAGACCTGTGTCAGGATATTAATTACAATTTTAGGAAATAAGTACTAAAGTTTTATCAATAAATACATATCATCAGATTCATCAGCCTATGATAGTCCACTGCTATTAATAAATAAATTAAATAATAATAAATAATAATTGCTTATTAATAAATAAATGCTATGTAATCCAGTAAATTTTAAGAAACATTATAAACTAACCCTTTGATAATTAATGTTTTATTTAATCTTACATACTTAACTCCTTATTCATAAATGCCTCCTAACTTAGCATGCTGCTAAATATTTTTTGTTTCTTTCGGGCTTAGACATATAAATAAGACCAAAAGGGACAACCAATACTTAGTGGATGTTTATGAATAAGGCGGTAAGGAGGTACATGCAAGATTAAATGAAATAGTAATTATGAAATTACTATTTCAATGTTTAATGCTATAAACAACATTTATGAAATATTATTTAACTTATGATAAAATTTTGCAATAAAAGCAGCATGTGATGCAACCTCATTAATCTCATTATATAATGTGAGCAGAATATGTAAACAAAAAATAATATGTAATGTTGAAAGTATATGAAACAATAAGATATCATATGACACTGTTGTTTTGAATTTGATTGGTGTAATTATCAGTTTTATCTAAATTATAAAGTAAAAACTATAATTAATTAGGTATTACAAATACAGAACTTTGCTTTGTTAGAATTATTAGTTTCTTAAATATTTGAAAGTTGGTAACCAGTTGCAATACAGTTCATATGGTCTTAATGATACCCGCATTAAAAGACAACTTTTAAAAATCATTGGATATCAAAGTCGGGAGTAAAACAAGCTTTTTAAAAAATCTTACTTTTGCCTCAGCAGGTCCAAGCCGACTTGCGGCATATCGGCCCGCGTCACGTACACGAGGGGCTTGCCGGTACTCATGTTTCTCGCAGTACTTATCACAATGCTGTGTCGAACTAGACTACTCACTACGGACAATCTATTACAAAACATTTATTTGTTACGGTGGTTAATTTCCGCGTTTGGCTTTTGTGCTAACGGGCACCAAGGCCATTCACTGTCCAGGCATGTACTTCGGCGGTTCGGCAATTGTTTTTTTCTCGTCTTCGTTCTTGAAAAACGAAGGTTTCGCCACGTAAATCGTAATGTGCAGAGCGGCGACTGTAGCAAGTATCACTTTGCCCTTGGTCGACTTTATAAATGATAAAGCAGCACTCATGACCAGTTCCTGTTCTTTATAGATAAATCAAGTTTATGTAATCGCAGGAATGAGTGCGAATATGATATTGATAAACGATGAAACTTAAAATACCTAATTCATGTCTGTGACCTTGAAACATTGAGGAAAACGTCAGTGGAAATCTGACAGTGACGTTTTTGTTTCGTTCAGAAATACAAGGTACAGACACCAACGACATTATTCATTGACAGACACGGCTCTCCAAGCCATTAATGTCTCCATTCCGGAATGAGGGTTTTCGATAATTTTTCTGCCACCAGGCGGCGCTTCGTACGCACCTGGGTCGCGTTTTATAAAGTTACAATTTACAATTTCGCTGTTTGCGTCTCTAACGCACGCACATATTGGCTAGAAAGAGAGGCAAACAGCGAAATTGTAAATTGTAACTTGATAAAACGCGACCCTGGTCTCAACAACTGTCAGATTCATACTATTCATAGGCACCTGGGCCTAAAATATTGAAATTCTATTTTATTTGGAAGAGAATTGATTTTGTAATGGATTACGACTATTACACGGTCATCGAACTGAAGACGGAGCTATAAAACAGGCGCGCAAAGTCACTGGTATTAAAAATAATTACTTAAACTTTGTTAATTTCATGAGAATTGACTTGGAACTATTTTATTTATTTATTTTAGGTAACAATATGCCTAAAGTAATGGTTTTCGGAATAAATAAACCTATAAATATGTTGAAAATTAAATGCGCGTATTTATTTTGACAGTTCGTTAAACGGTCGGCTCAGTGCTGCCATCTCACCTCCCCATAGCGGCAGAAAAAGTATCAAAAACCCTCATTAGGTCGGCAAATACATCGGAGGAAAATGAATTAAATGGGTGTATTATCTCTCTAATAGGAAATCACTCAAGGTGCTCGAAAGGATGTAAGAAATTTTACTATGAATTCTTAATGTTAAAGGGTGAATATCTGAGAGTTTCGGCCGCCTAATTTTGGTGGCATTATTGCTGAAGTTTATATTCGTTACAATGTGCTAGGTAGGGGAAATACGTCCAAAATGACATATACGTACAAAACGACACATACGGGTTATTTTGAATTTGGCGCACTTTAAAACGAAACTGACAGTGACACTATGCAGCTATAACGGTTTCCTATGGTCTGGCAACTTTTGGACGCATCTACTTAATTAGTGCCGTTGGCATGACGGAAAATAAGTATTCACGCGTTGTGACTTTTTTTCTTGCCTGTAAAGTTTTTGATCAAATGTTATCTTTTTTGGTGTTGTACCCTTCGATGTACCATTTTTTTCATGCTGCAATCATTTATCTTTAGATTGCACAACTTACTGTT